>JAHRHZ010000099.1:2258162-2328983 GCA_024137785.1 Ginglymostoma cirratum
CATCATAGGAGCCTGCTCCTATGATGCTGCTTGACCTGCTGTGTTCATCCAGCCCCATGCTTGTTATCTCGGGTTAATAGTGTAACTTCACAAAGTACTGGTCTGACCTTAACTGTTTATTGCCTTCAATTATGAGTCACACGTTGGAGCGTGGTTGTGGAATCTCTGGACGTGATTCAGAAAAGAGTTTTGAGAATTGGTGTTGCGATAGGAGACTTCAGTTCCTGGATAGATTGGAGAAGGCGGGTTTATTCGCCTCAGAGAGGCGAAGACAGAGAGCAGATTTGGTGAAGGAGCTTGTCTAGAGGCCCCGCTACTTCTGGATTTGACATTCACAACTCTTTAGCAATGAATAAACAGTTCTACAAGAGTCCCTTTTCAACATTCCAGTTGTACTAAATCCAAACAGGACAAACTAGTCAATAAGCACCAAGATAATCGAATTGCTGCACTCTCGGTGCCCGGGAATTGAGGCAGTTTGAGACCCACAATTTTTAAAATGAAGCAGTGGAGAGAGATAGGGCTGGAGATACACAAATAAAAACTAAACTTGTGAATTCTCAAGTGGCAGCGCAACAAAAAAGAAACAACTTGCCAGAATGATAATATGAAGGGTCTAGATTTCTAACTACTAATTTTCATGCCTTTTATCATATCATTAACGCAGTGCTGCTTAATGCAAAGTACGGTGTAAACTGACATCGAGCCATTTGCTGATGCGAGTGGTTTACGTGTATTTTTTGTAAATACCTGTGCTGGCAGGAATAAGAACAGAAAATGCTGGAGAAGCTCAGCAGGTCTGGCAGCATCTGTATGGAGAAACACAACCAATGTCTCCAGTCCAACGAGACTCTCCAGAACTCAGAAGAATAATCTTTTGAGGAAGGAACATCTTGAAATCGAAACTTTAACTGTTTTTTCCTCCGCAGATACCGCCAGACCTGTTGAGTTTCTCCAGCAGTTTCTGTTTAGTATTTCAGACCTCCAACATCGACGGCGGGTTGCTTTCGTTACATTGTCTAACCCCGTGCGACCAGCCGCATCCATCAAGAAGCTAATTTGCCCTCGATTAGACTTGTTTAGAATGCAAGCTGCGCGGAAATATGGGTAGACTATTTTCTTTCATTTGGTCAGTTAATTTGTATGATGAGTTCGGAATGCAGCCAAGATTAATAGGACAACAGAATTTGGATGGGCTTGGGGGTGAGTGAATAAAGCCGAAACGGTCTCACATCCCATTAAAATGTAGCCCGTACTTTGTGGACAAGGTTAAAAGCCGCAGGACACGTTACAGTCCAAAAGGTTTATTTGAAATCTCAAGCTTTCAAATCGCTGCCCCTTGGTAAGGTGAAGTGAAGAGAGAACCTAAGCACAGAATTTATAATCATAGAGATCAAAAGGCCGTACGAATGGTCTGAGTGGAGTGTCCAAAGGCCGAATAACAGGGCTCTGCTGGTGATTAAGAGTTTCAGGCGGTGTGAGTGTCAACAGCTGAGTAACAAGTGAAGGAGTGACTATAATCCGATTAATTGAGGCAGACAGACAATTACAAAACAAAAATAAGGTGGTGCTGGAGACAAACCAAAGTGCTGGAAATAACATACTAGGTAAAAGGGTCACTTGCCGAGGGCCTGACCAAAGCAACAACTAACCCAAAACTGTACAAATTAATTAAGGTGGAGAGATAATAACAAGTTTCAAGGTGATGGTGTCGAAACAGGATAGTGAGGAAGGCTGAGGGCTATTGCACTATAATGGAACACATGGGCGAAGGAAAGCAATTTTGATTTCAACCATAAATAGCAAAAAAAGACATGATTGAGCGTAATTTTATTACACGATAAAAGTTTCAAGAAGCAATGTTAGAAAAGTAAGTTATCATGTATTACACACGTAGAATATCCGACTTCAATGTAACAACGTGTATATGTAGAAGCACTAAATATATCTTCGATATTTGCTTGTTCTGAACTTTACGAAAGGCTGACTGCATTGTTTATCTCTAAACAACTTCTGTCCGGGTACTCCACGTTCTAAAAATGGTTGCAAAAGCTGTAGGACTGCAAGCGAAGCATAAACCTCTCACAAAAGTCAATGGTTTACGACGATATTACTGCTACCCCTATTAAATTCCAAATAGTCAGCCTTAGCCCCGAGAACTACAACTTAAAGATGTTTTAATAGAGAATCGCTTAAACAACAACTTATTCAATTCAAAAAACGGATCTTTTGTCATTATTCGATTTAAAACATTTGGAAATTCGTCATAAATGCAATTTGCAGTGACCCCATTTCCGCGATGGTGTCCTACAACTTATACCTTTCCATTCCATCAGTGCAACATCTGTCATGATGAGCAAAATCTTGTGAATGTTACCTCATGACACGTATAAACGAGATCATTTCGTGAAAGGATTACCCTTTGTACCAATATCAATTCCTGGAACCTCGGAAGTTTTACAATTCACTTTTGCTGGAAATGTATGAATTGAAGGACCATTTCAACAGTGTAACAGCAAGGGGAAAGAATGTTAATGAATTAACTGTCCATTTGTGGGATGCGGGCATCGCTGGCTAGGTCAGCATTTACTGTCTATCCCTAAGTGCCCAGAGGGCAGTTAAAAGTCAACCACGTTGCTGTGGGTCTGGAGTCACATGCAGGCCAGACCAGGTAAGGATAGCAATTTCCTTCCCTGAGGGACAATCAATAAAGCATTCATGGTCATCGTTAGACTCGGAACTCCCGACTTTGCTTTAATTAAATTCAAATTCCTCCATTTGCTGAAGGAGGATTTGAAGCGGGTCTCCAGAATGTTATCTGGCTCTCTGGGTTAACAGTCCACCGATAGCACCACTGGGGCATCGCCTTCCCTGGGGACTTCAGATGAGTGAATTTAATCCATCGGCCATTCTGCAGACAAGGCCTGGGGCTAGTTGTACTGACTGATTACCCAAAATGGAAACAGTTAGAAATTTATAAATGTACCAATAAAGGATTTTGCACTTCCTACAATAGAAAAAAAGCCCTCAGCGCCTCACTGCAATTTCTAAGTGCAAAATAAACAGTACTAACGCTGATATATTAATTTATTTGTGAATTAGCAATCAACTTCAACGATTTAAATGACAAAATAACTAAATACATGACGCGACTGCAGTTGCTAATCATAAGGGACAATTGATTAAAAATATAACCATTGGTCAAATTTGAGGTTTTACTAAATATGAGCATTGAAATATGTTAGCCTTTGGATTTTATTCTAAGTCGTGGCGATAATGCGAAGAGAAACATCTCAGCGGGGAGGAGGGAGAGTGGACAGGTTGAATTCTATCGTTTGAATTTCCTGTTTAGAAACATTGTGACTGATGCAATTGGTTACAAGAACCTGGATACTGCTCAGTTGGCCAATCGACACTTTCGGGAGGACAATATATTTGCCTACCTAATAAGCCGGTGACATTTAAGTTGCCCCGGCCTTTGACATAAAAGGTTGCATTCACTGAGCTGAAAGATTGTATATTCCTGCTACAATAGTGCTGTCACAATGGCCGCTGCTCTTGCTCTGGTCTTGCTTATGTTGGGTCTGACCTGTAAGTGTCATCAAAATATGTGTAATTTCTTTAGCATTATGAACAATTGTTTTAAAAAAATCAAGCAAGCACCTAATCCGGAGTGTGTCTTGATCTGAACGTAATGTCGTCGTTCTGTGCTCATTTTTATTAGTTGATTATTAATCATGAAATGTTTTATCTGTTTTACAGACACAAGCGCGGACGTCCGCTTGGTCCAACCGGCTTCCGAGTCCACAACACCTGGAGAAACTGTTCGCCTGACCTGTACAGTCCACGGAATCAGCCTTTCAAAAAAGTATGTTTTTTGGTACCAGCAGAAGCGAGACAGTGCCCCAAGATTTATTCTGAAGGGGACCGATAAAAGAGGTCAAGGTATCTCGGACAGATTTACCGGCCTGGAAGATGAATCAACCAACGTGGGATATTTGACTATCACTAATGTGCAATCGGAGGATGCTGGTGACTATTACTGTTATTCAAGTGATGAAGGCGACATAGGCTACTTCGGTAGCGGAACCAGACTGATCGTGCCGGGTAAGTGGCTTATTCTTTACGCCTCTAAGTAACATTTCTTGTTAAGATTCCTAGTTTAAATGCAATGTTTACTTTGTCAATTTCCAACGAAGTTTTTTTTTTGCCCTGAGACTGAATCTGTTTCTCCTGCTATTAAAACAAACAAATTATGCTTTAGGGTCATTCCCAAGAAAATAATAATTCTATGTAAAAAGAGTAACAAAGCTAGTGGACGGTTCACATGTTCGAGAGAAACAACTGGTGCAGGTTGAACCTGAGGGGAAAAGTTAAAAGCTGGGACTTTCATGGTAACCTCAACTGGTCCAAAATTTGAACCCGCGCTGAGCAGCTATCCAGCCAACTGAACTAACCGACACCCTCATATACAAGTTAAGCAATGGCTCGTAACTAAGTGTAAACTAACCTTTCAATCGAGTTTCAAGCCTCTTCCAATCCTCACGTATCCCGATCAACCGCCCGGCTCATTCAGAGGACAAAAGACCACAGATTGGGATAATTTTGCAGGCGGAAGTCGGGAACAGTTTCGGGTCCCAAGCCCACCTCATACTTGCTGGCTTAACGTTACGGGAAGCGGATGCTTAGTTAGCACCCCCCCCCCCTCCAGCCCCCTGGATTCACCGGCCATTTGGGGTCCGTGTGGGGAGGGATGGTGGCAGCCTCAGTGGGGAGAGGTGAGAGCTGTGAGGCAGATAGAGAGCTATATCTTGAAGCGATTCCCCACAAAGCTTCATGCAGTCTGCCTCAAGTTGTTTGGAACACATAGGAGAGAGGGGTATGCTTGCCCCTGGTAAAGAAATAGCACCGTAGTGCCGAATGGGGATTAATGCGCCCCTCAATTCTACCCCACTGCCCGAGCGGGTCGCCACTAACACCGGGGATCCGTCCGGGAAAAGTCCCCGTTGATGGGAACCAATCGGGAGACCCAACCCACACGTTATATTCCAAAATTCTCCGCGTCACCCCTCCGACTCCAACACTACATCCATGGGTTAGTGAAATTTGGCTGATCTCTGCTCAAACCTTGCGGAACATGAAGGGAAACTATGTAGAAACAGGGTCGACGTTTTTTTTTCCCACACCATCGCTGTAAATCGTAAAGAGCCTCGGGGTGATTTTTTGGCAATGTTTCATATCGGCAGGTAGAATTAGACTACCCACAGAGCCCCAGACAAATCCCGGAAGTAACGTGTCCCCGGAACAGCGCCAAGACTAATCTTGTTCCAATTTCAACAAAATATTATCCCACGTATTGTCTGAATTGAAATAGGATTAAACTGTGTCTGTTATCAGGGTCTTTTACTAACACCAAGTAATCAGGCAGGGATAAGAAGGGCGTGTCAAGGCGAAACCCATGGACTAAAAGGAACAGCGTGACTAGGGACTGGGCTGAACGAAAGAATACTGAGTCGTGGTAAATGGTTACTTTCTTGGCCGCAGAAACGTGTACAGTGCAGTCCCTCTGTGATTACTGCTTACTGATCTATAGGAATAAATTAGACTTTGGTATAGTGGGTACATTTGCAACGTCAGGGATGAAAAAATCTTGGGAGTGCTGTGAGCTGTGAGGAAGATGATGAATTTCAAGACTGACTAGTCTGATGACATTGAATGGAGGGAGGTGTGAATCGTTACATGGTGTAAGGGAGAATAAGGCAAAGTAATATGAAGCAACGAACGTGATTGTACAGAGCATAGGAATACAGAGAGGCACGGGGATTTGAGGGCACAAGATGAGATCTTTAAACACAGGGAAGGTTGAGCATCTTTTTTACATTAAAAAAGAGATTTCGGAATCCTGGTCTTGAAAATAGACGAACGGATTACAAAAGCAACGAATTTATCGTGAACTTTCATAAAACACTGAATTGGCTACATCAGGTGCTTTCGACCCAACTTGGCAGGGATTGCAAGGGTTTTAATGGGTGATACGAAAAGGTAACGTATATAAAAATGGCTCCACAGTTCAGTGAGGCGGTTTCATTGAAGAAGCAGGGAGTGTTCTCTCTAAAGAAGATGAGGAGCCGACAAGATTTGATAGGGACGTCCATAATCATGGGATGTCTAGGCAGAGTTCCTGGGGAGAAATCGTTCCCATTGCTGGAATGATGGCAAACCAAAGGACTCGAATTTAAGGTGAAAGGCAAACGAACCAAAGGTGGCACGAGGAGAAACATTTTAGATGTGGTGTGTTCAAGGACTGGAATGTACTTCCTAAGACTGTGGGGATGGCAGATTCAATTCTGATTTCCAAATAACTCTCCCAGGGACTTGCCCGATCTCCCTCTCTTATTTGGGTCTAAATGTGGGTCTTGGATTTGGCTATTCTCCGGGAAATCGGGTCTCTCAGCGGAATTTGGCATTAAAGGCTGTTTGGAATGGATACGGTGATCCCGGTAACATGTTTTGTTGATAAAAGATATATCGGTCAGCGTAGTTTGGAATCTACTGAGTCAACGACGTTATGCTGGGGAATGTTAATAATAGAAAAGCCGTACTCTGTTTTACAGATAACCTAAATAATTTTAAAACGTTTTTGCTACAGTTACAGGGGAAGGAATGTAAAGGTGTTTGGAAATTTTCCGGTGAGCCTCCTAGAGGAAGGGTTAACCATATACAACTGATGGTCCCCCCTAGATAATTCTGTCCAACTTTGTTCAGACATGTAGGCAGAAACCTACATAGATGTAAATAAAATTAAACTGAGCGATGCCTCGGACACCCAATCTATAACATAACTAAAACAATTTAAAAGTCCTCGTGAAGGACTAATCAACGTTGGTAATATTTGGTGGTATTTGATCAAAGGCCGAATTGGTGCAACCTGTTGCAGATACCTTTGTGTGTTTATACACCCCTGGAACAGGTAGGATTTGAACGCAGGCTCAGAGGTTGGGACACTACCACTGCTTCACAGAGCTCTAATGCAATTTGCCGACACTTGTGAATATCCAGAAACCAAGTGTCATGTAATTCGGAGTTGACTTGTGGTTACATCAAGTCCTGAAGCATTATTGTTCAATTATTCTCAAAACTAATTAATGATTTCAAATATCAGCAAACCAACAGAAAGTACGTCTATAAAGTAAATTACAGTTGAAATAAATACCACAGCCATGAACAAATATTTAGCTTCATATCAAGTCAGACTGACCGGACTAAGGGTGTGTCAAATGTACAATGTTTGGGGATACTTGTCTTTGCTTGATGTCAGTGGGAGTCTGCACACATTGCTAACGCTAAGCAATTTGAAATAGAAGCCAGTCTCTGTCACGTGCAGTCAGATTTGAAATAACATCCCTGTGGTATAGAGGAATTTTCTGCTTGAAGTTGTCCACAGAAATACATGAGGAATGCTCGTCAGGAAATAGTCCGATGGTAAGTATTCGCGCTCCGAATGTGCATCATGTTTGGAAAGAATGCAGAGGTAAAGTTTCGTGTCCGGTGACTCTTGTTCGGTTCTGCCGGACCTGCTGAGTTTTCCCAGCAATTTATGTTTTTGTTTGTGAATAAAAAAAGACATTGCGCCGTGTTGTATTCTCTTCTTACCAGCATGCCGAGTGATCGTTTTTGCTCCTTGCCAAACTGGATGTTTTCTAAATCAGCATGTTCACAGATGTAATTGCACGCTACCCGCGTGATTGAGACTTAAACCCGCGGCCTTTAGCTTCAAGGAATAGGGATACTGCTACTGCATCACAAGAGCCACAACTTAAAACAGATTTGATGTTTTTGACCTGATTTCGAACCGGGCTCCTTTCGCCTGTTACGCGAATGTCATAACGACAACTTTACTGGAACATAAGAGTGTGAAGCTACCGTGATTTGAAAACGCAGCCTACGATTGCGCCACAGGCTCTCCCCTCCTTACCAATATGTGGATTTTGAGAACTAGTTCCTTGAAATGATCAGAAACTTTTTTTTAACCCAAGTCAATGTATCTGCGCCACGAGAGCAATTTGCAGACTCTCCAGCCTTCTCCAGCAAGAATTTAAATGACGGAATATTTCTTTTTCCGTTTGCAGTTTAATAAAATTCTGCTTTGTACGTTTACCTTGCACGTGCTGTCGGGTATATTTGCATCCAAGTGAAATTTCATAGAAGTATAAACCCATGGCAGGTACAGGTCTCTCTGCAGTTCAGAATCAGACACATTAATTGTTTAAATATGAGGGTTTGACAGTTTATAACTCTGATGCACCACTGTGCTTTAGTGAACTCAAAGCAGTGTTTAACCTTTCGCTTCTAGGTCGTCAGCCAGCCAAGCCCAAAGTGTCGCTCCTTCCCCCCAGCACAGAGCAGATTGCAGGAGCCAACGAGGCGACGCTGATGTGTGTGGTCACTCATTTTTACCCGGAGTCGGTGACGCTGGTGTGGAGTGTGGACGGCAAAGTCAGACAGACCGGCGTCCAGACAACCTCAACCATACAGGACTCTGACCAGACATACAGCTTAAGCAGAGATAAAAGGTACTGCAGATGCTGGAGAATCCGAGATAACAAGCATGGGGCTGGATGAACACAGCAGGTCAAGCAGCATCATAGGAGCAGGAAAACTTGACGTTTCGGGCCTAAACCCTTCATCAGAAAGTTACCTCACTCTGCCAGCTTCCGAGTGGAGCTCACACGAGCTTTACTCCTGCGAAGTAAAACACCAGACCCTCAGCTCCACACTTGAGCAAAGCATCAGGCGATCAAGCTGCATGTGATGAAGAAAGAAATATATTATTAAAAAATGTTGTCTTTTCTGTACTCCTGTTGAAAATAACTTGTCGCTGTTTCTTAATTTGAATCTCATCCAATTTTTACACTGTTGGTCTCTTTTTGAAAAGCAAGGGTGAGTGACCGTCTCATCTTTAAGCAAAGTAACGCCGTTGCATTTGCGTGTGCTGTATTAATAATGTCTTATTTTTAGCCTGGCTTAAATAATAAAATACCACGAGTACGCAAAATGCTGTGTAGCTCACAACGCAAAGGCCAAATTCGCTATCAGCGATTCACACTGAAAGTATCAGGAAGTGATCATTGACAGGCAGATACTGACTGACTCCAGTGTGTACCTCCAGCAAGTGCTACTTTCTTTTGAACTCACGGATTTGCAAGAGTTTGTTGGATTTATAGTATTATCCAGCGCGTCCACTTCCCCTTCCTACGAGGGAACTCGTTTATTCGACATTTGTGAAAAATACGGAGAAATTATCAAACATTTAAATAGTGCCTTCTAGCTTCTTCAAAACAAAAGGGTCTCAAAGGAAATCAGGCAACACAATGAGAGGAGTCTTGACACAATGAGAGGAGTCGGCAGAGGTGGTGAACTGTTATTTTGATAGGGACTTGAAGTAGAAGACGGTATAAAAATAAGGGGCCATCCACTTAACATGAAAATGAGGACTTGTTTTTCTCTCAGATTCTTTGGAATTCTCTTGCCCAGAGAGCACTGTGAGGCTGGATCACTAAATATTTTCAAGGCTGAGATTAAGGGGAATGAATGGTTATCGGGAATAGATGGCAACATGGGGTTGAGGCCACCGTTAGAAGGTATTTTATTGGCAGTGAAGCCTGGGCACTTTCTAAATCTGTGAACTGCGCTTTATGAATGCGGGTCATTTCTTTAGACGTTCCACTGTCAAAATGGCAATCTCTTTTTTGACTGTCTTTTTATTTAATCAGAATGACTGAGTGGGAAAACAATCTTTTAAATATACTGTAGTTTCTAGTTAGAGACCAAGCGAGTTTTCAAAGTGTTAAATTTTCCACTAGTGTCAGCAAACCGATATCACCACCTTTCCGAGTGTTAACCCCAAGTAGTCATTATCAGGCTCAATGGCTTGATCTTGCCTCTTGATGAAACCCAGTATTGGTCAACACATACTAACATTTTAACCCAATGCAGGGCCCATATGCAGGCTTTCTGAGAGGGGTGACGTTCAACTGCAAGGAGGTTCTGTTCCAACTCACATAGAACCATGTTTAGATGGCATGACACAACTGTCAACATTTGTGAGCTCCCTGTTGAAAAGAGAAATGAAAGGGCAGGAGAAAGTGCAACAGAAGTTGCCAGTTAAACAGCCCATCTGAGAGTCATCTTGCGTTGTTGTAACAAAAATAAAAACTTTAAAAGGGACAAAAGCAAAGTTGCTGGAAAAGCTCGGCAGGTCTGGCAGCATCTGTGAAGGAAAAAACAGAGTTAACGTTTCGGGTCCGGTGACCCTTCCTCAGAACAGAACTTTAAAGGGAACCTACCAAATTGAAATTGCATTTCCAGCTGCGAGCATGCTGAAGTATCTATCAACCTTGGGAGGCCTCTATCATATCAGGAACATTTTTTTAGTGATTGGATATGGGTATCGCAAGTTAGGCCAGCATTTATTACCCATCCCTAATTACCCAGAGGCTAGTTAAGAATCAGCCACATTGCTGTGGCTCTGAAGTCACATGTAGGCTATTCCAGCTAAGAACAGTAACTTACTTTCCTAAAAGACATTAGTGAACTAGATTCCACCATCTGCCATGATCAGGACATTTTAACCCAGGACATTATCTGGGTCTCTGGATTAATAGCATCATCAGGCTATCACCTCCCCAGTTTTCAGTATTGGTTGATATTTGGTAGCCTTTGTGTTTGCCGGTGGGTAGCACTCAGACACAAGAGAGCAAAGATGATATGGGCCAAATGCAGGCAGCTGGGACTAGTTTAGTTTGGGAAACTTGGTTGGCATGGACGCTTTGGACAAAAGGGTTTGCTTCCATGCTTTATGATTCCATGAGTCTATAATGCTGAGTCAGAGGGGCCAAAAGGAAGGCTGGCCAACACTGACCAAATGGTGGAAATAGCACACTGAAAGCTTTTGAAGATGGCAATGTAGTGATAGGTCACTGAATTGCTAATGCCAAGGCCTAGGCTAACATTCTGTAGATATGGCATCAAATCTCATCGAATCAAATCAAATAGTAGCTGGTGGAACTTGAACTCATTTAATAAATCTAAGTCTGAACACTAGTCTCAACGTTGCTGATGGTGGATACTGTCATTTTTTTTGTAATTACATCTCATCAGGCTCACTAATGGTCTTGAGGGAAGGGAATCTATCAACCTTACCCGATCTGGTCTACATGCGACTGCAGACCCACAGAAATATGGTTGACTTGCATCTGTCTCTGAAATAGCCTCACAAGCTATTCCAATTAAGGGGATGAATAATACATTTTCAGCTCACTAGTGCTCACCCAGCGGTAATGTCCGATGGAAGCCCTTGATAAACAGTCAGGCCAGGACACTGCAGTCTGTCTCAATTCCAACACCTGGACTAGGCAGCAAGGAACTTTGGCCTGGCTGATAAAAAAGAAATGTAAAGCAAAATAAGGGAAAGTAAAGGATGAGTCATTGAGGCCAACAGTGTGTACCACAAGACAACAGCCGATTGGAAATTTTGCTGGACTAGTCTTGCAAAGGCCAGGAGTAATGTTATGGGGAAGCGCAGGTGGCAGCTTGACAAATTAAATTAGAACATCTAGAATATGGAGCTGGTTCTCAGGAATAGTGACCACAGCAACTGCAAACAAATGTTTTCAAATCCCTCTGGTTTAATAGTAGCCCTTAGAGAAGAAAATGTGGGATCCTTTTCCTGGTTTGGCCTACACATGACTCCAGACCAACAGCATATGATTGACTCTCACTATTCTCTGAAGTGACCCAGAAAGCCATTCATTTCATGGACCATTAGAGATGGGCAACAAATATTGGCCTTGTCAGCTACACCAAGGCATAGGCATGAAAGCACAACAAGAAATAAAAACACTTAAGGCATCAATCTGCAGGGACAATACCTCCATATGACTGTATTTGCTTCTCATGTGCTATTTTAGACCCGTTCCCCCTTTACAAAATGACTGTATAAGCTCAGATAATGGCACTCATCTCCCTGCTGCCAGGAAAATGCTTGTTAATTAGCTCCTCAATGACTCAGTGTCCGACCACTGCCAGGAAGGTAGCCATTTGGACACTCAGCATAGCCATGGGGAGAAATAGAATTGGAGGTGACAACATGTCAGGGGTTGGCTTTCACAGCTCTTTCAGCATTTTTGCACCACATCGTCTTCCTTCACTGCCCTCTTCTCCAAAAAGGCACCTCCATGGGGGCCAGGGGAATTCAGGCTATAAAGCCCCTGACCCAAATCATCCACAACCAAGAAGTCAAAAAGGCCATGTAGCTATTTCTGCAACGTTGCCACCCAATGATCACTGACTGATGCATTAGAGGAGGAGGAGGGTGAGCCGTGAGTTTCGACTCACTGGATCAGATGGAGAAACTGTAGCATTCTCCAGATTCCCTCCCATGAGGGTACCCTCCCACCCTTTTAGACTTGAAAGGATTGAGGTTAGTAAGGAGGGGGTGTTATCAATTCTAGAAGGTATGAAGGTAGATAAATCCCCTGGGCTGGATGGGATTTTTCCGAGGATTCTCTGGGAAGCTAGGGAGGAGATGGCGGAGCCGGCGGAGCCTTTGGCCTTGATCTTTGAGTCGTCATTGTCTACAGGTTTAGTACCAGAGGACTGGAGGATTGCAAATGTTGTGCCCTTGTTCAAGAAGGGCAGTAGAGATGACCCAGGTAATTATAGACCAGTGAGCCTTACGTCTGTTGTAGGAAAAGTTTTGGAAAGGATTATAAGAGATAGGATTTATAATCATCTAGCAAGCAACAATTTGATTGGAGATAGTCAACATGGATTCGTCAAGGACAGGTCGTGTCTCACAAACCTGATTGAGTTTTTTGAGAAGGTGACCAAGCATGTGGATGAGGGTAGGGCAGTTGACGTGATGTACATGGACTCCAGCAAAGCCTTTGATAAGGTTCCACATGGTAGGCTATTGGAGAAAATGCATGGGATTGAGGGAGATTTAGCAGTTTGGATTAGAAACTGGCTTTCTGAAAGAAGGCAACGAGTGGTGGTTGATGGAAAATATTCAGCCTGGAGTCCGGTTACTAGTGGTGTGCCACAAGGATCTGTTTTGGGACCACTGCTGTTTGTCATTTTTATAAATGACTTGGACGCAGGCATAGGTGGATGGGTTAGTAAGTTTGCAGATGACACTAAAGTCGGTGGAGTGGTGGACAGTGTGGAAGAATGTTGCAGGGAGACTGGATAAACTGCAGAATTGGGCTGAAAGGTGGCAAATGGAGTTCAATGCAGATAAGTGTGAGGTGATTCACTTTGGGAAGAATAATAGGAAGGCAGAATACTGGGTCAATGGAAAGATTCTTGGTAGTGTGGATGTGCAAAGGGATCTTGGTGTCCAGGTACATAGATCCCTGAAAGTTGCCACCCAGGTTGATAGTGCTGTTAAGGCGGCATATGGTGTATTAAGTTTCATTGGTAGAGGGATTGAGTTCCGGAGCCGTGGTGTCATGCTGCAATTGTACAAAAAGCTAGTGCGGCCTCACTTGGAATATTGCGTACAGTTCTGGTCACCCCATTACAGAAAAGATGTGGAAGCATTGGAAAAGGTGCAGAGGAGATTTACCAGGATGTTGCCTGGTCTGGAGCAAAGGCCTTATGAGGAAAGGCTGAGGGACTTGGCTCTGTTCTCATTGGAGAGAAGGCGGCTAAGAGGGGATTCAATAGAGACATACAAGACAATCAGAGAATTAGGTAGGAAGGACAGGGAGAGTCTTTTTCCTAGGATGATGACGTCGGCTTGTACAAGGGTGCATAGCTGCAAATTGAGGGGCAATAGATTTAAGACAGATGTCAGAGGCAGGTTCTTTACTCAGAGTGGTAAGGGCGTGGAATGCCCTGCCTGCCAATGTAGTTAACTCAGCCACATTAGGGGCATTTAAACAGTCCTTGGATAAGCATATGGATGATGGTGGGATAGTGTAGGGGGATGGGCTTAGATTAGTTCACAGGTTGGCACAACATCGAGGGCCAAAGGGCCTGTTCTACACTGTATTGTTCTATGTTCTATGACTTTGACAACAAGTCTACAGATACCCAGAGACAGGGGCCTCTGCTGTCCTTTCTCCAAGATTGCACTTGTATCTACATAGGAAATTGGAAGAAAGCATAAAGAAATTTACTTCCAGGGTTCAGACCAATTGGGTTTCTTTCCAAATACTTGCTGTGCATTGTGCTGCCACCAGCTTTTGAGGTAAATCACGCAGACTCAAGATTTTCAACCAGATTTCCAAGTAGCATTGACAGTGTTCACAGTTACATCCTTACTTTGACATAGTGACTTATCTGCTATACGAAAGCCTATCTTTTTAGAGCCTCATCTCATGAATTTGAGCGCCATTTGGTACTCAGTATCGACCTTTACTGGGATCTAGTCATTGCAGAAAATGCATGACTCTACTGTTTAGTTTGGTTATTCTAATTATGATAATACAATTACTCATCTCTTAAAAAGAGTAATCAGCAAGCTGGATAAACATTTTTAAATAAGTTTCAGCTAATCCAAAAATAATTTTCTGATGGGTGATGTGACCGTGGAACCGTGTGCAATTTGGTTTAGCACCACTAGAGGACGCCTAAGCCCTTTTTAAGTCTCAGCCACTGTCGAAAAGAAAGCGTCAACTGCAGAAAATATGTTCATAGCCTGTCCAAACAGGTGATTAACATTTAAAGTTTTTACAGCTTTTCTTTTAAAGGTGGCACAATGTCCCTCGGGATGGAGGTCTGCTGTCCTTCGGTAGTCTGACCAGCATGTGACTCCAGACCCGCAGAAATGTGGTCGGCTGTTAAATGCCCCTTGAAAAGGCCTAAACAGCCACTCAGGATCAAGGGAAATGAGGGAGGGATAACAGAGACTGGCCTTGTCAATTACTTCCACTTCCTATGAAAGTAGAGCACTGTTAACATGTGGCAAGTTTTTTTTTCCCGACAGCTGTAATACATTTGAAAATCCTTTTGAATCTGCAGCAAAAAGATGGAAGTTTAGTATTTTTGGAGTGTAATGACAGTTACAGATTGCAAGATTATGATCAGTGGCTCTGTAAGTTGATGAGGCAGGAGTTGGCTGCTTGTTGAACAGTTACTGCTGGTAAATGCATTTCAGCTCCAGTAATTTGGAAAAATATACATTTCTATACAAATGCAGGGCTAATATTAGCAATAAAGAGTTTATAGACACGAGTTGATTAAGTGAGTAGACTTATTTTTACTTACGTAGAAGAGATAGAATAGCCTTTATTGTCATCTATACTCATTGAGTAGTGAAAACTTTTCGCATTGCCAATTACAGCACCAATTTATATACAAAAAGTACCTAAGCACAGCTTCTTTTGTTACAAGATTTTAGACAATACAGAAATAAAATGCACAGTCTTACAGAAATAAGACTTCAGTACAGTAGACCACATTTGCCTGGAAGCTAGATGCCACACTGGGCCCTGGCTCCATGCCACACAACACTGCCAATCCATGCTCAGAGGCCTCTGCAGGAGGCCAGAAGGTCTCTATGCAATGCCAGGAGGCTGGTACAGGATGAATCCACTGCACCAGGCTATTAAAAAAAAAAAATCAGGACTTTGAAGGTTGTAATTTCTGGATAGAAATAGGAAGAGAGAGCAGATGAAAGCATTGCTGAAGAGTTGGTCCAGGAGTGAGTGCTTTAGATTTCAGGATTACTGGCTCCTTTTCTAAGGAAGGTGGGACCTGTACAATCTGATGCATGGGACCTAAGTCAAACCGAACCAACATCTTTATAGTGGGGGTTTCTAGAGCTGTTGGTAGGGATTTAAACTTATTTGGCAGGGCAAAGGGATACTGAGTAGATGCATAATGAGGATGAAGCACAGACAAGTTTAAGAAAATATCAAATCAGTCTGGAAAGCAAATCATATATAATCAAGTGAAGGTGCAAGGATGCATGGCATTTATTTTAAAGCAAGGTGTCTTATGAGTAAGGCAGGGGAGTTGAGGGACTAGGAGCTCAATATTCTGAGTATAGAAGTAAGATTTAAGGTAGTCATGGAAAAGGACAAAGTGGACTGGAAATAGAGATTCTGAATTAAGTGCAGATGGGTTTTAGTTTAAGACTGGATCTGGGAGCAGCTACTTGTAGGAAAATCTACACTGGAGCAATGGAAGTCTTTCAGAAAGGAAATAGTGAAATGCAGGGCCATCACATTCTTGTGAAGAGTATTGCCTGGTTGGCTCTCTTGACTAAAATTTTTGTCTGAACACAAAGACTGATAGAAACGTATAGCATGGAAACAGACCTTTCAGCCCAACTCATCCATGCGGACTAGATATCCTAAATTAATCTAGTCCCATTTGCCAGCATTTGGTCCATATACTTCTAAACACTTCCTATCCATATACACATCCAGATGCCTTTTAAGTGTTGTAATTGTTCCAACTTCCACTACTTCCTCTGGCAGCTCATTTATACACGCACCAGCTTCCTCAGGAAAAAAAAATTGCCTCTTAGGTCCCTTTTAAATCTTTCTCCTCTCACCTTCAACTTATGTCCTCTTGCTTTAGACTCCCCCACCCTGGGGAAAGGCCACATCTATTCATCCTATCCATGGCCCTCATGATTATGGAAACTTCTATAAAGGTCACCCCTTAGCCTGCGACACTCTAGGGAAAAATTTCACAACATCTTTTCTATAGCAGGGAGACCAGAATTGCATGCAGTATTCCAAAAGTGGCCTAACTAACGTCCTGTGCAGCTGCAACATGACCTCCCAACTCCTATTGTCAATACCCTGACCAATAAAGGCAAATGTACCAAACACTTTCATTATCCTGTCTACCTGCAACTCCACTTTCAAGGAACAATGACCCTACATCCCTAGGTCTTTGTTCATCAGAAGAAACAAATCTATATCAACTGACCACTACCTTGATTAGTTTATATAAAGCAGACGAGCAATTTACACCACTTGGTTTGAAAAAGTTAACAGCAAGCATGCAATTAATCAACACACACTAAGCTTGACATTCCCAGAACAGCCAGCAAAATAAAAACTAATGCTGAAGAATAAAGATTACACTGGCTGTGTATCCCTTTCAGATCTTGGGAGTCTTCTCCACACCCAGGTGTAGGGTTCACTTTGCAAAGGTTACTGTTCAGAGATTTCACTCATGGCACACAAATCCTTCATTTTTTAAAATCAATTTTCCTTATCTTCCCAAATCATGGTGTCTTGCTCTTGTTGGCTTCTCAGCTCATCTGAGAGCAGTGGCCCTCCACTATGGAGTCACTCCAAGGACAGCTTTAGGATTACCTCATTACCTAGCCCAGCAGCTAGGGCTCAGGTAATTTCAGTTCAGTTACTGTCTTTGAGAGAGCAGCATCTGGCCAACAAGAGGAGAAAGGGTACAAGTAGTCCAGGGAACCCTGGACATCAAGGAATGTAGTGTTGGATAAGGGAAAAAAAAAAAAGGAAGTGCATGGTAATCTGCAAGGTTTCAAAACACTGGAATCTCCAGATACATATTGAAAATGCAGGGGGTTGCGCAAAAAAAAAATTAGAAAAACAGAGGGAGCATAAAAGAACACCGATGAGTAAAATAAAAGTAAATCCAAAAAAGGTGTTGTATCAATGTATTGTGGTCAAGAGAATAACCAGGGAGAGAGATGATGTTCCATTATGTTGTGAAGTGGAGGGCAACCCCCGCCTCCGATAACTAAAACTGAAACAGAGGCTTGCCTCACCTTAATCTGTTAAAAGTGTGAAAAGTGGCATAATCTGCCTCTCAGCCTCAAGCTGTTATAAAATGAGTGGTTAAATTAAACGAAACCACTTCACTCACTCCATAATCAACAAGTAACAATTTACTTATCTACCTCTAACAGAACTACTAACAAACCAAACAATTCCCCATTAACTACTAATTCATCCTGAACCAACCAAACTTCGAATGGTATGCTGCTCCAGTAAGTACAAGTCCCACCTACATAAACCAAAGTAGTAATAAAATTAAGATGTGATCTCAAAATTACAGCCAGGATATGATTTCCAGAATGCTCCGCACACTTCCCGGTGATCTTCAGTCAGAAACACCTTTCTGTTGAATTCTTGTGACAGGAATACCCCTTTTCATCAAATTCTTGCATCAAGAATATTAACTGAGAGTGCTGCTATAATTTTAGTTCAATGATGGTTCTCAGAGCTTAGAGAATTCTGTGACAGCCCTTAGAGCCGATAGGTTATTAACTATTGGATTAACTAACTTCTTATAACTAGTTATTAACTAACTTCTTTAACAAATCCATCAGTGGTGCCACCACACAATAACGTTTGGTAAAAACTTCCTGCAGAATCTGCACAATCCCAAAAATTGCAACTCCATCTCGGAGGATGTTCTTAAAAATTCTTCCACAGCCTTTGTGTTCACATTCCTTGGTGTCATCCATTCATGTCTGATGCTGCATCCAAAGAACGTCACTTCCGTCTTTGAGAATTCTGACTTTGCCAAATTTGTGACCAACTTTGCCTTCTGTATTCTCTTGAAGAACTCTGCCAAATACGCCATGTGTTCTGTCCACGAGTGGACAAAGATCACTAAGTCATCTAGATAGATGGCACAAATAGTCAATCCAGCCACAACTCTGTTCATAAGTGTTCGAAATGTGGCTGGTGCATATTTCATTCCAAAGGGCATAACTTTAAATTGATACAGCCCATTTGGTCTGCCCAAAGATACTTGCCAGCAACTGTGACGCAAGTCCAACTTTTATGTTGGTGGCTTGTACAAATTTTTCCCCATACAGTCCTCCCACCTTGGAAGTGGGTAGGAGTCCTATTTAGTCACAGCATTGACCTTCCAATAATCTGCACAGAATCACTGAGTAACATGTTTGGGAACCAACACAACCAGCAAACTCCATTTGCTTTATCTCAGTTCAATGATGTCTTCTTGAAGTATCACTTCCACTTTCTTTTGTGGATGTGCTGCTTTGAGAGGATTAAGCATGTAGGGATGTTGATTTATTGGAACAGCACTTCCTACATCCACTTTGTTACTATAGTATTAATCCTCCCCGTTTTATTTCTACATACATACTAAATGCTGCAACAGGTCTTTCCATTCAGGTCTCTGTTCCTGAGAGAGATAGCTTACTACCTTATCCCGTTGTTTTTTTTTAAGAAAAGGACTTCGTCAGATTCAATTTATTCTGAGACACATCAAAATCTGAATCATCTGGATTTGATTCCTCACTCAGTGTCAGTGACTAATACCTGCTTGTCCGATTCCCTTTCCTCATCATAGTAAGGTTTCAGCATGTTCCCATGACAAACCCAATAATTTTTTATTCCCTATCTGGCATTTTTACTCCACCTGACTTAACGCCTCAATCTGGTAGGTACCAATACACCTTGCTTTGAAGGGATCTCCTACTACTGGTAATAACACCAATACTTTATCCCCATGGGCAAACATGCAAATTTTAGATTTCTTATCCACTGCTTGCTTCAGTAGCTACTGTACCACCTTCAAATGTTGTCTAGCTAATTCACCTACTCTGTTTAATCTTTCTCTCACCTCAGATTCATAATCAAACAGAGATCTCTGACTTCAGACCTATCAATCAATTTTTCTTTGTGTCAGAGTATCAATTCAAATGGAGTAAACTGAGTTGACTCATTTTGAGAATGTCTAATAGCAAACAATATAAAAGGGATACCTTTTATCCCAATCACTTGCATAACCCGGGCAATAAGCCCTCAGTATGTTCTTCAGAGTCTGATGCTGCTTTTCCAATGCTCCCTGGGATTCAGGATGGTATACACTTGATTGAATGTGTTGGATGCCTAACCTGTCCATGACCTCCTTAAATAGTTTGGAAGTAAAATTAGAGTCTTGGTCTGACTGAATCTCCCTGGGTAGTCCATAATGGGTAACGAAAGCAAGCCATTCCTCCACAATCTTCTTTGCCTTGACATTCCACAATGGAATTGCTGCCGCGAATCTGGTAGACACAACCATTATGCTTAAATAATGGTTCCCACTTTGATTTGGGAGGAATCTACACAATCAAAACCTGCGTGAAAGATTGTTCAAATGTGGGAATCAGCATTAAAGGCACTAGTTTTATTACTGCTTGTGGCTTTCCTACCATACGAAAAGTATGACAGGTCCAGCAAAACTCAACCACATCTTTATGTAATCCAGGCCAATAGAAATGTTTTTTTTTCTTAGCCTCAGTGTTCCTCACTGAGATGTCCTCCTACAGGAAATTTGTGTGCTACCCACAATACTTCCTATCTGGTGAACTTCCTCCCCTGCACTCGCCTGTCAAGGTCTCCACTTCTGCCTTAAGAATTTATCCTTAAATGTAACAACATTCTGGAATACATTCTGATTCCTTTTGAGTAGGCTTTATGGTATAAACCTTTTATTGTCACATCTTTTTGTTGTAATTCCGTTAGTCTTTCAGAACTAATTATCTCTGCCTGATCCTCTACCTGCTTCATTTTCTACTTTGCAATTTCATCAAACAAGGTATCAGCTAACTGGACCTCAACGCCATCTTCCTCTTTGGTTTTCCATTCATGCTTTAACTTATCACTGTGGGTCATTGTCAACACAGTGTGGAAATATTCCAGAGCATATTGTTTTTAACTCCTCACTTCCATGGTTTTCTTTGGACTTCACCACAACGGGTATCACTCCCACCTTTGATCTGGCTAGGTCATTTTCAAGAACAAGCTGTGTTCCTGGATTAGACACTCTTTCAATCACTCTCACTGTCACTTTCCCAGTCTTGATTGGACTTTCTAGCCTTATTTTACATGAGGGAACATTAAATCTCTGTCCATTTATTCCACAGATTATCAAACAGGTAAATTTTCAGAAGGAGTGCAAATAATTTCACATCTTACTATTGGAGACTGGCCAGCTCCCGTATCTCAATACTTCAATTTCTTTACCTTCTGCCCCATTCTTCCTGAGTAAAACCTTCCCCACAGAGGTGAAGTCTTTGAAGAGATTGGGCACAATCTTACTATCCAGCCAGTGGCTAGACTGTGGACTTCCCTACAGGTCCTCAACTTCTTTTGGGATTTCCTTCACTACCCACTTGTTTGGTGTGTTTTACCACATCCTTTCCCCCCAGTGCCTCTCTTAATCCACCAGCACTGTGACTTTGTGTGCTCCCGTTGAATACAGTGGAAACACTTCAAGCCTTTCACCCCTTTTATCACCCTCTTGAGTTTCTTTCTTCACAGATGTAAACTGCTCCAGGATGACATACTTTTTGTTTTTCATTGAAGGATCCCCTTTTTCTCAATTTCTATCCCTCACGGAATGAAACTGCTGTTGAAAGCTAGATTTTGAATCTTGCACTAACGTGCATTCATCTGCCATCTCTGCATCTCTTCTCATTGTTCTAATTTTCTGTTCCTCAACATGAGTTCTTATCATTCTGGAAGTGATTTTTTCAACTCCTCCAGCAGAATATTCTCTCTATGATCCTCTTTTTTTCTATCTTTAAATCTCTCACCCATCTGTCAAAGTTGCTCTGTTCAAACTCAACGTAAGCCTGACCTGGTTCCTTTCTTTCATTTCTGAACTGTGGCCTATATGGTTCTGGTACCAGTTCATAGGCACTCAAAATAACATGTTTTACTTCTTCAAATTCTCTCAAGACCTCATCTGACAACACTGCAAGCATCTCACTAGCCCTGTCTTTCAACTTGGTCTGAAGTAACATTACACAGAGTCTCTGGTCAGTTCATCTGTTTAGCCAATTTCTCAAAGGAAGCGAGAGCATCTTTTACATCCATTTCATTGAATTTTGGTACCAATTGTACATATTTGTATATATCCCAACCAGGCTGTTAACCATGAGCAAATTCATCACCAACACTTCTATCTTGTAGTTTTACTTTTATCACTTGAAGTTTTTTTGTTTTTTCCCCCCAACTCAAACATCTTTTCCCTTTCTTCTCTCTCAATTAAGAATCTTTTTCACTTTCTTTCTCTTCTGCTTTTAACCATAGTTCAAACTGTCTCCTTCCTCTCATTCTCTAACTTCAGTTGTCACCTTTGCAATTTATTTTTTTCTAACTCCACTGCACTTTACTGTTCCTCTGGTGTACCTAATGCTTTGTTAACTCTGATACAATTTCAGCTTTCCTCTTATCCCTTGTTAAGCACAAGTTTAGCATGGCTGCTCATTCTAAAAGTTTCTCCTTTTTCTATCTTTCTAAACTGTCTTGGCAAGTTTGGAAAGCATCTTCAAACCCTAGAACCTCTTTACTGTGTTAAAAGACATTTCCCCCACTTTTGATTTGACCAACCACAAGTAACCAAAATTAAATATATTTTCCCATCGTCCCCTAGGTTTTGTTTAAAGATCTAGGGGACTAATCCCCAAGATCGGTTTAAATTTGCTGGGAGTTTTTGTATCCCAAATCTGTCTAAATTGGTTCAGGTCCATTCAGATCCCATACTCAAACTGGCCAGATCCCAGACCTGAGCCACCAATCTGTTATGAAGCAGAGGTAGACAGCCCTCTGGTAACTAAAACTGAAATATCCAGAGGGGCTTGCCTTGCCTCAAAGATATGTGAAAAGTAGCATCATCTACCTCACACCCTCAAGCTGTTATAAAGGAGTAGTTAAATGAAATGAAATCCTTTCACTCACTCTATAATCAACTAGTAACAATTTATTTATCTCACTCTAACAGTGAGCAAATTAACAAACCAAACAATACACCCTAATTATGAACTCATCCCAAATAAACCAAAATTCTAATGGTATACTGCTCTAATAAATAGAAGTCCCACTTATATAAACCTAAATAATAATAATAAAATAAATTAAAACTTAATCTCTCAAAAGGATACATCTTCCAGAATGCTTTGCACCCTCTCTGGTGTTCTTCAGTGTCAGGATCACCTCTCTCTGTTGAATTGTGTCCAGCGTATTAGCAAGGAATGCCACTCTATCTTTCATTAGATGACAGCTTGCTGAGAGAATTGTGACAGCCAGTGACTTTTATCCTTAGAACTGATGGGTTATTAACTGTATTAAATGGCAGTTGCTCTCACACTGATTTTCAAATGCCCTCTTCTTTTATACCCTTTGATGCCTTATTAATTTCTTGCAATAGGATTGGTTGGTTCTAGATTGTCAAAACCATCAGATTTAAATTTAATTGGTTTTCAGTTTCTAAGTGCCTGGTTTAAATTAGTTGGCTGATTTTTCAAACTGGTTGCCTTAATAACAAAACAAACTACTGCCTGGGTTGTTAACCACACAGCATTTTGATAGGATGTTTCAATTTCAGGAGTTCGCTGTGCACCTGCACATTTTTTGATCTCCAAGCCTGGTACAGTAACACATCATCTTTAAAGGGATGAAGCACTCACCCAACACACCATCCTGCTTCCGCCCCCCCCCCCCCCATTTCACAAACATTGAATATTCTGCCTAACTTCACAACAATTAGGCTGCAATGTGGCAAGCTGTGTGCAGAGCTGGAAGACATTGGCGAGGTTTTAAATGAGTGTTTTACATCTGCATGCAATATAGAGAAATGTGATTATAGGAGCATAGCCTTTGACTGGGGACAAAAACTCAGGAAGCAGGCAGGATTCAGACAAGTGAAAGACTTTTATTCAAGAAGAAATTGGTTAATGCAGGGAGAGGGCCAAATGATCTGCATTGAACCTGGCCTCGACATGAGAAAGCAATTTTTCCCTTAATCTTTAGGTCAGATAGGAAGAGAAATCAATGACCCACTCTGAATTTTGCAGTGAAATAGTGTTTTATACATTTTCTGTTACAATGATCAGATACAGTGTAGTCACTGCCCTTCCCCCTGAATACATGCACTCAATCCATAAGAACCATAATCAATTTTGGGAATTCCTATGGACAACCCCATGTTCCCATGAGTATGGCATTTACCAGGCATTTTAATCTCTAGGCCTTGGAATCTTTTTATGCATCCTATTCATTTGCATTCCAAAGTTACTAGCTATACTCCTTCAGATCTGTCTCAGCCTTGCTTATCTCTAAGGACAGCTTGAATTCTGTTATTCGATGTATTGCATGTGTTGCCTTTACAAAATTCAGTTACTCCTCTGAAATTTCCCACTGTCCTAATTATATATGTAAAAATACAAAAGACAGTTAGATTTAGCTAATTGCTATTAGTTTAACTTCTACTATAAAGTTAATTATAAAATATAAAGTTGTACAGCTACTTCTACTGTTAACATTTTGTAATTAATGCATTGTGAACAATCTATCTTGCTCATGGCATACTGGTTGAAACCTGCACCTGGCATTACCCATTTACTGGGGCAATCGTCCTTTCATTAATGAGGCTGCAATTAATCACTTGTCTGCTCTTAGGCATTCTCTTATCAAAACAGTCTCAGATGGTTGGTGGTAAGGCTCTTTTGCTGACCTTGGAGTAGTCTTGTTCAAAGGTACCATTATATTTCACTTAAATGTTAGAGCAGGCTGTCCCATTTTGTTTTAGTCCTTGTAGGCCATTTTGTGTCTTTCAAACATCAGCCATTTTGGTGTAAACAGGTACGGGTCACTTAGTATGGACAGGTACAGGTCACACCCACAGATCCCCGCTTTGGCCCTTGGCCACAATATGGCCATCGGGCCATTATTAGTAAACAGTCCAAATCAGAGTCTATGAAGCCAAGCCAGAATTCAAAAGTCCAGATCAAAGTCCAAGATAGTCTTCTCTCAGCGATGTTGTATCCATGATCTTCCTTTTGTCGTTCGATGACCTGGTCATTTCCTTTCATCATTCCACTCGTAGTCTGATGGCTTGGTGGTGTCTAGTAGGGCCACTCCCTTGATCCATGGCTCTCCTACAGACATCTTCTTCATTATTGTGGCTATGATGCATTTTAAAGACAAACTGGTAGCATATAACTCAAGTAACATGACCCTCTCCAGGTTGGGAATAGCCAGGCATAGGTTCTGTATCTGCACACAAAGTAGGTGCCATTATATGTGGTGAAGCAGGTGATAATCTTGGGGTACCGGCATTGTTAGAATATTCCCTTATTCGTGTGGTTCTTGGAGGTCAGCAAGCTAGGGTCATCCCGTCTGAGAAAAGATGTGTTTGGGGACTCTTGGTTAGGAAGAACGCACTGATGGGTCCTGGAGATGATATGTGCAGATGTTATAACTCTGCGTACAGTTACTAAATCACATGATCATTCCCTTTCCCTGGCTTTCCACCCTTGTCAGGCAGAGCAAGCCGTCAGATCTCCCTATCCCTGACGTGTTAGTCAAAGTAACAAAGTGGGGGGGCGGCCATGAGATATTGTACTTGGTGTGGTACCATCCTGCATAGGTGGTCAGGTTATACCCTGTTGATTTCCATTGTGCCCTATCTCGGTCAGTATTCACTAAGCACTTCACACCAATCTCTATTTCCCTGTTTCAAGATATTCTGCCTCAATACCCATTCAGCTAGTTCTAAGGTGTTAAAGGAGATGGGTCGCAATTGTATTCCTCCCTTAGAATGTATGCGAAGATGTGTACAGACTCAGCAACTATACGGATAATGCTTTCTTGCATACACTTAAGATAAGTGTAAAAAGGTGTTCACATTCAATTCTCTCTTCTCCACTCACCTATCAGCCTCTGATGGGATCAAAATCAAGAGAAGCCCACAGAGGATTAGCGTCTTCATATTCATGCCAATTTCCGCAATATTCTTAATTATAGCTTCCCCGCATCACTTATGTTCACATGCGACCTTAAACTATTCCGGTTGCTGTACTGAAGTTGAGGGCCCTGTTACTGGTCTTTGTTGCTGTGCACAGATGAAGGCCCTTTCAAATGTGCAAGAGAGAGAGAGAAAGCATACCAAACCAATAGACTGGACTGTTATATTATTAACCCTTACATACCCTTAGTTGTGTAGGATGTCTCCGTTTACCAATTCCGTTTTCATTAATATCTGTGTTTCTGTTACCTGTTAATATTAGCTCATGAGGTCCATCCCATCAAGGGGATAAGGCTGCCTTGCATGGGATTATTTTCAACAGGACCCTTGATCCTGGTACTAGCATTGCTGTCCCTCAAACTCAAGGTCCTTGACAAGCTGCTGGCCTTATGCCCGTCCGTGAAGTATGTGTAGATGCTTCCAGAGGGATTTCATGTAATCCCAGACTTGTCCCTTGCTTTTAGTCAGTTCTGTCCTCAATGCGATTCGGTCCTGGGGAGTGTCATTGCTCGTCCTTTCATGAGATCAGAAGGCGTTAGTCCAGTGATCTTCGAGGGTGTTGCCCTCTGGGCCATCAGAATGGCCGGTAGGGAAAGGGTCCATTTAACCCCTTCTCCTATCGTTGCCTTGGTCAGAGCTTTTTTCAGCGTTCTATTTATTGTTTCTACCATTTATTGTTTCTACCAATTTAATGTGTTTCATTCATCATCTTTGGCTTCTTGCTCTCTCACAGCTGCTATCATTATCACTTCCTGTTGTAACATTCCTTTTGCTGCACTATCTGCATAATCATTCCTTCTCTGCTCTGGTGTGTGAATCTTTCTGTGTGCTTTTACTTTAACTACTGATGCCTCCTTTAGTCCAATCGCTGCGGTTGGTAGGTCCTTGATTAGGTTCTCATGCTGAATTACACTACCCACTGGAAGTAGCATAATCTCACCTTGCCCATGTTACCACGTAGTCATGGACTACACCGAAGGCATACCCTACTGTCTGTGTAGATATTAACCCTTTGCCCTCTTCCTAACTTCAGGGCAGCAGTAAGTGCTTTTAGTTCAGCTACCTGGGCAGAGTGACATTCTTCTATCCCCTTTCCTGCCAAAAGCTCCCCTTCTAAATTAACCGCAGCCACCCTGTCTGGCCCTCACCATCATAATACTGCCGCGTCCCATCTATAAACATGCATTTCCCTTCTGGACCCACTGATGGCTCTTTGTTAACACAAACCTGTCTTTCTTCTTCCTGTTCCATGAAGGGGATGCAATTATGTGTCTCTCCTTCCTGATTCACATAGCTCGCTGGGTTCTCTCTGTTAGCTTTAACCACTTCCATGTGCTTGTCTCCTGGAAACAGTGTGGCTTCCCAGTTGGGTCACTGACTGTCTGTAACACCTCTCAGTGTACCATCTTCCAGTCACTGGACTATACTATGTGAAGAGTATAATATCTCCTTCCCTTGTTGTGTCAAGGGGGAGGATGTCATTAGTGTACAGGTAGTGCATTGAATGGCTCGAACACATGAATGTTGTCCCATTATGACTGGATCCATTTTTCCTGAGTAGTGTCTCACAGGCCGGACCTTGTCTGTGTGTCTCTGTAACACGACTGCAGATTGATTGCCATTGCTTTCGCTGCAAAAAAGGTCAAAGAGCTTTTTCAGGTCAGGGAGTCCTAATGCTGGCACGGAGGCCAGCGCCTGTTTGATCTTGACAAAGGCCATATCCTGCTCAGGGCCCCAGTCGATCTTCTCTGAGCAAGCCCACCCTCATTTGATAAGGTCTTGGACAGACCTGGCTAATTTGATGTAATTTTCTACAAAGCTCCTGCAGCAGTTAAATAGTCCTAATGCTTGTCTTACCCCTTTAACAGTCACTGGTCTTTTCATCTGCAATAATGTGGTCTTCCTTTCTGGTGGGATGCTACAGTTGTCTTGCTTCACCCTCTGTGGTAAGAAACTTCTGATTTGCCTAGCTGTGCTTTCTTCAAGTTTATTTTCAATCCAGATGCTTTGATTGTTTTTAACACTTTCGGTACTGTCCTATAATTTTTTTTCTTACTAGTAGAAGCAGCAAGATGTTGTTTACATATTGTAATATCATACAATCTGTTTTGGGAACTTTTGCTATTACATCTGACATTGCCTGGAGAAATATAATACGGCTATTGTGGAACCCTAGTGGTAGTCTCGTCCAGGTGTACTGTCTGTCATCTATGGTAAAGGCAAATTTATACTGGTGTTCAGGGTCTATAGACACAGCTCAGAATCCGTTTGCTATGCCTAGAACCTTAAAGATCTTGATTTCGGGCCATATGTTGTTCATTATAGCGTTGGGGTCTCCCACAATATGCACAGTCTTACCTGCATATTTGTTTAAACCGGTGTAGTCAATTGTATGTCTATATAATCTTTTAGGTATATTTCCCCACTGGCCAAGTTGGGGAGTTAGTAGTGGAACAACTTCTTTTATTATTCCCTGTTTCTCAAATCTTTCACAATCTCTATAATTGCCTCAAAGGCTTCAGGCCTGATGGGGTACTGCCTTTTGGTTGGGTGTACATTTCCAGGTATTTGAATTGGTTTTATATCTAATCTCCCGCACACAGTTTTGGTGGTTGCCCAAAATTTGGGGCACATCATTGCTAATTTATGGTAGGGGCTCTCAGGGTCCCATTCCCACTCAATTGTGGCAGCACAGATACTCTGAAAGAAGCATGCAATCCTTGACTTTCTAAATTTAAACCAGCAATCCCGATCAATTTTTGTTTCTCGTATGTTAATTACAGCTCCAAATTGTTCCAACAAGGCCATCCCTCATGTTTTATCTTCAGCATATTTACACACATATATACAAGCATTGATCACATAATCTGCAATTCTTATTTCAATCTGCTGGCTGAGGGTAGCTAGTTGAGTACTGCCACCGAGACCCTGTATTTTCAAAATTTTATTTGTTAATTGCAAATCCAGATCCATAATAGAGATAGAGGATGTGGTGTCTACTAACACTGCCGACCCCTTAACAGTGTGTTTACATACATCCGGTTATCCCCTTCACTTTTTCCGAGGACTGCTACCCATCGCTTGTCCATGATTAGTTTCTGCACCTCCCCTGCTGTTGCCATTAGCAACTATTTGGGGATTTCCCTGAGTCTGTTTTGGCCCCTCCCTGTGCTTACTTCCCCCATGGCACCAAAAATCTTTTTTGTGTCCTCGTTTCCCGTAGTTCTCAAATTTACTGGTCCAATTGGGGCAATTTTTGGCAAACATGCCCTCCCTTACTGCGCACAAAGCATGCTCCCTTTTTTTGTGACCCACCAGCTTCCTGTTGGTGTGAGTTCCCAGGTACTACTGCTTAACACTCCCTTGGTTACTTTCTGCTCGCATAACCCAATCTCCTTAAAGTTATTCTGAATCGGCAACTCTAGGTCAATCATAGGTTTCAAGTGTGGATCCAATCCATCTTAAAATGGTTGGATAAAGATCTCATTGTCCCGAAGAGGGTTGTTAAGACCCCCACATTCTTTGTACACTGTGAACTTGCATTTGGCATAATCGTCCACTGGTTCCCCTTTTCACTGGGTGACCAAGGTCACCTTTGTCCAACTGGGGGTGGGTTTGCCCAGGGCCCGGGTGCAGGCTCTCCTAAACAACTCCCATTTCTGGGCTGATGTCCATCCTGCTGTGTAATCTAAACACAGTCATGAAAGGATCCCCTCACATTTTCCCGCACTACCCCTAGGACTTTGGTTTTTGTGAGAGCTTGTAGGTCGTCATGGGTCATTCTTTGCCCCTTGGTTAACTCATCTATTTTTTCCCAAAACTCTGATTTGGCTTCATTTCTTTTAAGCTTTGGGGGTGGCATCTAGTAGTGCCTGTCTCTCCCCTGGGTTCAGGGGAATTTCTATTCTTAACTCGACCGGCTCACTTTGGAGGTTTGTGGTGTATTTAGTATGAACTGGGGTCTTGGGAAGCGGGGGTGGCCAGTCCCTGAATCTACACCCATCATCGCGCCCATACATCACTTGTTCAGTGTCAGACCGCTTATCACTGCTGCCCCCGTCTCTTGTATGCAGGGAAGAATTATCAGGCAGTTCTGACTTTGATGGTATTGATGGCAGCACTGAAAACGTGACACCTTTTGGGGTATGTTTCTCTTGCTTTCATCTCGCTTCTTAGCTTGTGTCTGCGCTTGCTCAGTGCTGTTTAACCAGAGCTGCCTGGATGATTAACCCTTTCTGTGCCTGTTCCTTTCTTTGACCTATCCACCAAGCATTCTGCTCTGTCTCCATCCCCTCACTATTCCAACTTTCTTCTGTCATGTTCTTAGTGAAGGTTTTATATTTTTCAAACACAGTCTGCAGTATGGACTTTTCCAGATGTCATTTGATTGGTCCACTGCTAAGCTTTAATCGAAACACACTTTATTCTTTCAACACAGTTAAATTATAACAAAACTAAGAACTGGCATAACTTTACTCTATTGAAATAATTAACAAGATAAAGTATTATTTCACCACTAATCATCAACTGTTCCAATATAGGTAGCATCCCATAAACACACCCTTGATGAAGGCAATTCAGCCACACAGTTATTATTCTTACATGCTGTCTCTCTCCAGTCCAGGAGATTGAAACATCAAAAGGAAGAATGACATGATGTCACTTGATGACTTGGGTCCTGCACTTTCTGAGACCAGGAGAGTTAACTCATTCTGCAGGCAATTTTATATCTTCTCACACGATGTCTGTGTGGTGAGATGTATCATATAGATGTTATTAACTCACTGAGCTTTTTCCAGATTTTTGTTTTGTTTTTGAACTAGTTTCAAGAAACCAACAAGAGAGCTTGAAGCCTTGCAAAGATCAAGTTTTTGAAAACAGGAGAATATCAGGCTGACTGCAATCACTTGGATCTCCAATATAAGAGCATTACTTCAAGCCTGGACATGATTGTATCTGAAATTAGGATTGAGAAAATTACTAGATAGATGTTGCTAGTTTAAGCATGCAATGGGAAATTCAAGTGAAGTTTAAAGGACAAATCAATTTAAATCTCTAAATTTCAATTTAAAATAAGAGCTAAAGTAACCAATCCAAGTGGTTTTAATTTGTGAATAAAAATGGAGAGACTGTTTAGGATGAAATTAATTGACCACCAATGAAATTGGACATTCCTGAACAATGTCAGGCATATCTAAAAATGAGGTGACAACGTTATGCGTCAATGACATAGAAACACTTACATGTCAAACAGTTGAAGCAGTAGGCAATAAACAGGCTGAGCAATCCCATTGGATTAGACCAAACATCTGCGATACTGCCACATCCTGTTATGAATGGTGGTGGACAATTAACCAACAAATGGGAGGAGGCGACAGAGAAGAAATAATCCCATCGTTAGTAATAGGAGAGCCCAGCACATCGGTGCTGAAGACAAGGTGGAAACATTTGCATCCATCTTCAGCCAGAAGTGCCAAATGGATCGGCCATCCTGGCCTCTTTCTGTGGTTCGTAGCATCACAGATGCCAGTCTTCAGTCGATTTGATTCATTCCGCATGATACGAATAAATAGCTGAGGGCACTGGATATTTCACAGGTTAAGGGCCCTGAAAACCTTCGGGCAATGGTACTGAGGATTTGTGCTCTGGAATTAGCCATGCCCAAACCAGGCTGTTAAAGTGCGTTGGAAACATTGGCATTTACCTGACAAGGTAGAAGATTGCTCATATATTTCCTGTCCACAAAAAGCAAGACAAATTAAAAGAATAACCTGTCATGGGTGCTCTGTTTGGGCTCCAACTCGAGCCAGCCAGCCTATGATCTAATTAAAGTCATTGTTCAAACATGGAAATTTATATATTTGAAAGTGATGAATTTAGACGTTTATGGAGATAAAGCTGAAAAATAGGAGCTCTTTTGGGAGCCTGTACAGACACAGTAGGCTGAGTGGCCTCCTTCTGCACTGTAAAATTCTCTGCTTCTATGATTCTCTAAAATAGTTGAATGCCAGAAGTAAGATGAGAGTAACTGTCTTGACATCAAGGCAACATTTGACAATATGGCCTGAGTAAAACTGGAATCTCTGGGAATCAGGGGAAAACTCACAATTGGTTGGATTCATACCTAGCGAAAGGGATGATGGCTGTGGTTGTTGGAGGTGAATTATCTCAGCCTAAGGACATTACCGCAACTGTTTTCAGGGTGGCCTGGCCATTTTCAGCTGCTTCATCTATACCTTCCCTCCATCGTGAGGTCAAAATCAGGAGTGTTTGCACAATATTCACCACTAGTGATGACTCCTCAGACACTGTAGCAGTTAAAATTCAAATGTAGCAAGACTTGGAAAACATCCAACAGCGCGTCACATTCCTGCCGCACAAATGCCAGTCAATGGCCTTCACCGATAAGAAAAAAATCTCTTCCTCAACTCTAGTGTCATTACCATCACTGAATGCTCCAATATCACCATCCTGAGGGGCTTACCGTTGACCAGAAACTAAACTGGACAAGCCAGACTGTGTCCACAAGAGCAAAACAAAAGGACAAAAACTGTTATAACTGACCTCCTGACTCCCCAGTCTCTATAAAGTACAAATCAGGAATGTCAAGGAATATTCTCCACCTGCCTGGATGGGTACAGTTCCTACAACCTTCAAAAATTTCAGTGCCATTCAAAACAAAGCATCCCACTTCATTGTCACCATATGTCGCCCCTTCAACTCTTATTCCCTTCACCACCAATTCAATTGGTAGCAGTGTGAACCATCTGTTAGATGCACCATAGTAACACACCAAGTCTCATATATAAGGTGAACTGAGTCAGTTCAAAAAGGCAGCTCACCGCCACCCTCCCAGGATCATTATAAATGGGTATAAATTCTAGCCAAACAAGAGATACCACATTCACAAAAGATTTTTGAAGAGATTATCCACTTTAACTCCGCACATATTGATGCATTAAAACTCCACGAATTATCAGGACACATCAGTGGCCAGTTGATTATAAAGCATGCTAATGTGGAACTGGGCGTGTGTAGCCCAGACTAGGTAAAATTGGCAGTTCTGTTTCTTTAAATTTTCATTGTAAATAAGAGCACCAAGGAATAGTAATGACCATGATTGCAATGTTAAGGGTCAGGCAGGTTTGTTTACATCTCTCCACAAGGTTCTAACTAGAAATTTATCTTAACCTTCTTATGGAAGGAGAGGAAACATCTACCCGTGAACTCACACAAGAAAAAGACTCCAAGGCCCTGACCAGGAAGTGGACAAATTTAAATTCAATGTTTTGGTGGATCTGGAGACGTGGTAAGTCAGAAAGCAAAGGGGTTAATTGGAACTTGGTGCCAGGTGGATAACATGTAGCAGGGTTTAGGGGTGAGCTACATTTTATGGCGAATGGAATATGTTAGACTTTGCCAGCGTGGTATTGTACAGCCTGGAGGCAACAACAGCAGGGCTGAGAGTGTAGGCAGGAGGATGCAGGGAGATGAAAGATCTAAGTACTGAACTTTGTGATGGAGATGATTCAGGGTTCAAACTGCAGCACAGTGATGAGAATACACTGAATTGCAAATATAACACCTACCTGATGCAAGACCTTGATATCCTCCACTTGTTTTCATTAAATTCACACTTTAATCATGTATAGGGTTTTTAAAAAAAATGTTCTGGTCAGAAAACTTTCTGCATATCACTTTGTGGTTTCTATTTTGCAGTCAGAGGATGTGGCGTACGAATGCAATTCAGCAGATGTGAACTTTAAGATCTGTCTTGCTATTACTAAGTTAGCATTGATGGCACAAGTACACCTAAATCCCGTGCTATGACGAGAATTATGTTGCGGTGGGAAGGTGTTATCTTTTATTAAATTCTCAGCTTCGGAAGCATATGTAACAATATATTCTCACCTCGAGCAAACATGAAAGTCTTGCCCTGTAATGTAGAGTTATTTTTCACTCCTGCAAAACCTGATGAAATTGTACATCACTTTTATTCAGATTAGTTTTTTTTAAAAAAATGTGGTGTTTTTAATTCTCTATAGTGCCCATATCGTTCCTTTTCTTGAAGGGTCACCGGACCCGAAAAGTTAACTCTGATTTCTCTTCACAGATGCTGCCAGACCTGCTGGGCTTTTCCAGCAACTTCTGTTTTTTTGTTTCTGACTTACAGTAGCCGCAGCTCTTTTGGTTTTTATTTTGTTGCTTTTGTTCCCGATTATCGAGCTGGACATTTACAACATAAAACATCATATCATTATCCTGACAGCCGTCCTGATTTGATGGAATTAGGCTTTTGGGGAATATTAATAAAATACGTTTCGATGTGTTTTTCGTTTAAATGAGTGAATTGGATGTGGACGCAAAAGCAAATTAATGTGTTTTTTGTTTATCAGCATATTGCAAGTAACTTTACCAATAGCACTGTCAAGCATAGAGCATAGAACAGTACAGCACAGTACAGGCCCTTTGGCCCATGATGTTGTGCTGACCTATTATCCCACTAAGATCAATCTACCCTGCATACCCTACACTTTACTATCCTCCAAGGGCCTATCCAAGAATCACTTAAAAGTCTCTAAAGTAACTGACCCCATTACCACTGCGGGCAGTGCATTCCACACGCCACCACTCTCTGTGTGAAGAACCTACTTCTGACATTGCCCCGAGACCTTCCTCCAATCACCTTAAAATTATGCCCCCTCATAATAGTCATTTCCACCCTGGGAAAAGTCTCTGACTATCCATTCTATCTATGCCTCTCATCATCTTGTACACCTCTATCAAGTCACCTCTCATCCTTCATTGCTCCAATGAAAAAAGCCCTAGCTCCCTCAACCTTCCCTCATAAGACCTGCCCTCCAGTCCAGACAGCATCCTGGTAAATCTCCTCGGCACCTTCTCTAAAGCTTCCACATCTTTCTTATAATGAGGTGACCAGAACTGAACACAATAGTCCAAGTGTGGTCTAACCAGAGGTTTATAGAGCTGCAGCATAACCTCGCAGCTCTTACATTCAATTCCTCTGCCAATGAAAGCCAACACACCATATACCTTCTTAACAACCCTATCATCTTAGGTAGCAACTTTGAGGGATCTATGGACGTGGATTTCACGATCCCTCTGTTCCTCCACACTGCCAAGAATCCTGCCATTAACCCTGTATTCTGCATTCAAATTTGACCTTCTAGAATTAATCACTTCACACTTGAAATGATCACTTCTGGGTATGAAATCAGTAGAATGCAACTGTACCATAACCAGATGGTAATACTGTACTGAGAGTGTGACAGCGATAGCATTCGGTATTTGACACCCTTCGGTTGTTGCACTTACTATCTTTCCTTCTAGTATCCATGTTTCCAATGCAAAATTGGTCGGTAATTTTCCCCGATGTTCTCCCACGGAACATAGATTAAATGACCCTTTACACATATTGCCCTGGAATTCCGCCGAGGTTATGCGGTGGAGTGGGGGGGTGGGATTGGGAAGACCTGTCGAATTTATGGGCTGACAGGGTCAAGATTCCACTTAATCATCACCAAAGCATGGGCTCTTGTCCATGCCCATGAATGGATGTAATTCAGGTGCAGACAGCAGACCTCAAAGGGCAAAGGAAGCAAATACATGGGAAAACCAGCACCTTCGTATTCCCCTACAAGCTACATACCGTCTAGGGAACTATAGCCACTTTCCTTCTCCAAGACTGGGTTAAAATCCTGGAATTCCCTTCCTAACTGCACTATAGGTGTCGCTACATCCCAAGGACGTTAATGCGTGAAGAAATCAGCTCATCCTCCGGGGCAGTTTTGGGCAGCTCACTGCCACCTTCGTCGGGGCAGTTGGGGAAGGGAAACGAATGCTGTGTGCATCCTCTGTCTGAATATAAATTAGTTGAAATTTTTGCCCATTGACATAATTCTTTCAAATATAGGAACCTTCCTTTATTAATTATGGAGTAAGGACTTTTAAACTGTCGTTTCCTTGTCTGTTTGAATGGTGGTTGGGTGGATATATTTTAAATCTAGAATGCATGTGTACACAAAGATCTCTATGGTCCCATTTCACAAAGATTTGAAAGCAGTTGAATCCCTTCGTTCTGTATGAACATTTAGTGGTGAGCAGCGGTCAGTGTTGCTGTTACAACGTAGACAGAGAAACTACCTGTAGGTGTATGTGACAGACAGCGTGGGCAATTTTATTGGTTTCATTTTACATGTGAGAATATATGTGGGTGATTTACCCAGACTCGTGCCGCTGTTTGCACGCAACCATACAGTGTGGTTAGTGAGAAAATGAACGATAACTTTCTTGCATGTTTAATTTTTATTACAGGCTGTTCTTCTTCCCATGGAGGTGAGCCAAAATGGGCCGTGTTACTTGGGAAACTAAATGGGAGATGAATATGACATCTTTGAGAGCTAGCGAAGAGGAGGTAGCAACCCCGGCGTGAACTATTGCAAAAACCGAAGGTACCTCGGGGCTGGCGCCTCGTCATAAACTGATTTAACTTCACCTCTTTTTTCGCTCAGTAAGCGTCTGCGGCTCACTGACTCTGCGTTTTGGTTTGAATGTTTTCGCTTGTACGGTAATTCGAAGTCAGGAGGATACATTCTAAGGATGGGAAAACGGGGTTGCAACGTGCTTGCAAATCTGAGTTTCATGCACAGATTACGTGCTAATTGTCGATTATCATAACTAGAATTTGCCTGGAGGTGTTGAACAGACATCTGTAGGTTTTGCACCCAAACACTGGGGCGACCTAAATATTGCCGAGTTCCTCGCAAACACTCCCACTGAAAGTGTGTGCTGTTTTGACCAGTGCTATATTCCAGGATGGCTCTGGGACTGAGGGATAGCCTGCACAGGTCTCGTCTGTGTCTTGTACAAGTAAGAAATGCCTTTGGTTTGTTTGCTAGGTAGAATCAAACTCTAATATTTGTTTATTTCTTCAGATGCTACTGTGCAGAACCGAACTGCTTTAGCGAGTACTCTGTATATAAAGATACTTTATGAGTAAAATATACGTTTGAAATAAAACAAAAGTATTCCAGATCCAAAGGGGGAGACCATGAGGAATGCCATCCATCCGCAGGGAGCAGGGGTTCCCCCTAACCCTCCTGCAGGGGCTGGTGCTGTTCTGCCTTGCTTCCGGTCCTCCTCCAGGCAAAAGTGTCGCAGTTAGCACGCTTTCTGCTGGTGGCTCCTACATGGTGAAGCAACACAGCACTTTCGGGTGTAATTTAAAGTCCTCGGACGCTTTCCGGAGCAAAGTGGCTGACATTTTTGACAAACTGTCTCGGGAAGTTTACGGAGGTGCTTCATAGATTCTCTGCAAAACTCCAGCAGCGACGATCTAGAGTGAAATCGCTACTCTCCAATGTATATTCATCCCCGCGTTTACGTTCAAACTGCGAGCTGCTCTTAGCAAAGGAAATGCTGAAGGGCTGGGCATAAAATGTCTAACAATCTCTTCATTAAGCGCCAGCAGGTATTTAAAGTGACAGTTTGCTGGTTGACGAGCTCCCAAACCATCATTGCAACTGTAGTTTGCATTTCCTTAACCGAGGTAGCGTGTTGCGTTAAACATTGCCTTAACCAGCCTTTCAGCTTAAGACCCCATCTTGATCATCCCGTTTCTGCTTTAAGACCTAAAGTATTCATTGGAGGCTTATCCCCACAAGTATTACACCATAGTAGGGACTAATTCTACTCTCAGGGGTCTATAGCTTTCTTGCTTTCTCACCGTCTCTTAGCATTCTTGTCTCCTGAAGGATAAAGTGGTGGATAATTTACATAATTTACGCTTTCATGTGGTTGAACGGTATCAAAGAAGCCTTCAAACTCTTCGCGAGATTATTATCCAATATTAATCTGTTTAGTTTATGAAGAATCGATGTTTCTCACTGACTATGAAAAGAAGAGCTTTTTTGTGGGGGAGTTGGGGGGGTGCGGAAACGAACAATTTCTGTTTTTATTTTCATTTCCTGCCATTGATTTCAATCTAGCGCCAAGTTAAGGGCTTCTCAAGTTTCCAGCAGTGGTCTCACCAAACAGACTAAACAGCTAATCAGATTGAAGCATTCCAACAGACAGCAAACCAGAAATTAAAGACTTTGAAAATACCTTAACTTTTAATTTTTTTCTGGTTCTTACATGATCATAAATGATTGGGATAGATACATGGGACTTTGGTAAAATCTAGAAGTATTTTTTAAAAAAAGATTTGCAGTTCCACGACAAAATAGAGAAGTTTGGCATTCAACATGTTTCAACTTGCTTTTGCAGCTTCAGTGGGCTTTTCTTTTTAGATAATTATCAAGTTATGGTGCTGTTAAAATCCACTTACACTTAATTCAAAAAAGGAATTTTGAAGTTTTCCTACACTACAAATTCTACCAATGAGAAAAGTAGGGTAAAGTAGCCATAGTCCTGCCGGTCCATAGAGCTGCACTCTTAGAGACGACTAGTGATGGTTGAACATGAATGTCAACAAGCCTCAGGCAACGAGAGAGTTTGAAAAGAGTCCTTCACGGTAGCCTCAGTCGGGACTGAGAGAATAACACTAAACTGTCATTATTTCAATGATTTCTAATGGAATGCTTTCTGGAGAACCTCAATACTTTACTGCCTGTCCTGCAGCAACATGGGACCACTGACCGCAGCTTTCACGTTTGTAACTGCACATGAGCACCTATGTCAGATGAGTTTAAACAAGTGCCTCCAGTTTACAACAAGCCATTATTTCCCTCCTCACTAAACGTCCGAATTGGCATCTTCCGTTATACGTCTGATTCATGAAAGATCTGATTACAAGATCAGTTTGCTGAATAACCAAAACACAACAGGAGCAAATAGTTCCCATTTTACAGTTAGATGCTAGCGCAGATCTTGTGCTAATTTGAACAGAAAATGTTGGAAAGTGTGACAGGGTCAGGCAGAAGTTGTGGAGAGAGGAAATATGGCGATAAGACAACAAAAATGAGACTATATGACAATGACGATTCCAGGAGTGATTAGACAGTAATGCGGATTTTTGCGGCGCAGTGGTAACATCCCTACTTCTGAACCAGGGGGCCTGGGTTCAAATCCCACCTGCTCCAAAGGTGTGCGATAACGTCTGTGAACAGGGTGATTAGAAAATATCCCAAATGACAGGAAGAATGATGCTGCCATACGAGGTTTTGCTCTTCCTGAAAGCTGCCGAATCTACTGAACGCTGTCAGCATTTCCTGATTTTAGTTTAGATCCGCAGCTTTCTTCCAACATTAACGTTTGGTCAGAACATTTTAAAGGACTGTAAGCTGCACTCTATCACATCTGAGTTTCGGTCTGTTTAAACTGCAGCTGAGAGTAAACCATTAGCTCTTCGTGTCCGCTTTTTGCCTTGCTTTCTGGTTTGCGGCTGTTCACCGTTGCATACTCCACCTGTGAGTGTAGGACAACGCATTAAATTTCCGTATTTTGATATATGAATAATTTGAGCAAAGAACTATATACTTTTCGAGATTATATCAGTCTGCATAAATTGCAGCAACTCATCCTTCACAGTAACCGCGCTAAATTCATTCACACGATGTTAATTCACATTCGAAAGATGCCTCTCTGTAGGCTCACTGGATAAATATTTCATTACTTTTAATTGCTGCATCATGGTCGTTGTATTATTTTCTAAAACCTTGTGAGTAACTGGATTGTGGCAGCATTCTCTATTTAATTCGAAATCTGCGATCATTGTTTAAACCAACGTGCCTCGCCTGTTGAGACATTGGGCGCTTTCCTTTCCACAAACAGATCAGAATTAACGACCTCCAGATCCTGCGGGTCTTCTCCATTTCTTGCAGAAAACAAGGTCGCATATATTGTTGTACCTGACCTTGAAGTGTCCTAGAGAGAACCAGCAGTATTAATGGTTATTTTCGTACAGACCTCTTGGCGAAGTGTCCCTGAAGTGAATTTTGTAATGTTATTTTCCACAGTAAAAGATGACAAAAACTTTGCAAATACGTTATTTACGTCATAATGACACGTGGGTTCAGCCCACACTGCCGAAAACATTTTACAATTAAATATAGTACAATTAAGGTAATAGCAAATTAAATAAATTGCATGTTTTTTTTAATGACAGATCATAACCTAGCAACAAATGCTAGTCTTGCTAGCGAATTCCACATCTCAGGTCATAACCTGTCACGGGATGTGGAATTCGCTAGCAAGACTAGCATTTGTTGCTTATCCCTAAATATTACAGAGTGGCGTGCTGAGCCATTTCAGAAGACATTCAAGTGCCAAAAATACATTGCTGGAGTCACATGTACGCGAGAATGGGTAAGGGCGGCAGATTTCCCTCCGTCAACCAGATCCGATTTTACAATAATAGTTGCTATGGCCGCCATCATTGAGATACCCTTTAAGTTCCATTTTTCTGTGTTGAGTTTGAATGTGAAGCCATGTCTCCTGACTGGGTCCGGGCCTATGGATTACGAGTTCAGCAACAATAACATTACGCTGCCGGTTTCAGACATAACGTTCTGCCCTCATTTCTCTCACTTGCTCTTGCTGACTCACCTCTTATTTTCTGCAATTTTATTTTCTGTTTCTATTTCATTCAGATGACAGCGTCAAAACTCGTGCGAGGCTTCCTGATCTCTATCTTCCCAACTGCCGACTCTCCACCCACAAGCTCACACTCTCTGCTGCCCAGTGTCCTGGACTGTCCGTCAGCGGGCCTCCACACAAGGTTAGAGATAACAAGGTGTGGAGCTGGATGAACACAGCAGGTCAGGCAGCATCAGAGGAGCAGGAAAGCTTGACGTTTCGGGCCTAAACCCTTCATCAGAAATGGGGGAGGGGAAGAGGGTTCTGAAATAAATAGGGAGAGAGGGGGAGGCGGATAGAAGATGGATAGAGGAGAGGATAGGTGGAGAGGAGACAGACAAGTCAAAGAGGCGGGGATGGAGCCAGTAAAGGTGAGTGTAGGTGGGGGGGTGGGGGGGGGTGGTAGGGAGGAGATAGGTCAGTCCAGGGAGGACGGACAGGTCAAGGGGGCGGGATGAGGTTAGTAGATAGGAGATGGAGGTCCTGGTGATCGGCAGAGCCTCTGCGGGACATCGTTGCCTCAGAGCTCTCTAATTTCCCTCCCCGAAATAATTTTCAGCTTTTTAGAGCCATGTATTTTCCAAATGATAACACGTTTCTTCACCCAAAGACAGGGACCACCTGACCGTGCCAGCATGCTCCCGCCGACCTAGACTAAACTGACTCCCGCATGAAGCGTTTCACAAAGTCTTGATGTTCTGAAAAGTACCATAAGACAAACGCCATCGCTTTCATCCTAATTGTGGTCAAACGCCCTACTTACCGTTTTTATCTCGTCTAGCAATTTGTTTCAGACCATAAGACCACAACAGAAAAGTAAGTAGGCCGTTCGGCCCCTCGAGCCTGCTCCAACACTCCTCACTTCCACTTTCCTGCCCTTTCCCCATAACCCTCAATTCCCCGATTGATCAAGAATCTATCTCAGCCGTAAATATGCGCAAGAATTCAGCTCCCACGGCTCCCTGAGAGGAGAAGTTTCTCTTCATTGCAGTCTTAAATTGCGCCCATTTACTCTGAGGCTATGCTCTCTAGTCTTAGATTCTCCAATAAAGGGAAACATCCTCTCGGCATTTACTATGTCAAGTTACTTAGGAATCCTAAATGTTTCAATGAGATCACCTCTCATTCTTCTAAACCTCAGCTAGCAGAGGCCCAACCTTTTTAACCTTTCCTCATAAGACAATCTCTCCATACCTGGGATCATCCTAGTGAATCTCCTCCGAACTGCCTCCTATAAAATAATGTGCTTTCTTAGATAAAGGGGCCAAAACTGCTCATATTCTCTCATTCTTAAGCATTATTTAACACCTTGTTCCTTGGTAATGTTTGTCGGTGATAAATCTTCAGTCAAAAGATGTGGAGAATCGAATCTGAAGACGATTTTGACAATAAATGTATCAAATTTCAAATCAAAATCCAAAAACATGTTAAATATTGGAGAATGGAACAAGTGATCGGCGATTATTTCAGAATGTTAGCAAAAACATTTTCATGCATCGTATCGACTTCACTTGTACATCATTGTAAAGCCTAACGTGCACAATGTGCCGGGGCATGATCTCATTGCACTAAACATAACCTTATGACAGGTGTAGTACCTCTGGGATAGTCCCGGTAGGCGGGGAGCTGTGTTCAACTTTTTCCTTCTCTGGAATGACAAACAACCAAAAGTAGTTAGAAGCCGATCTTGTGTGTTATGCACAGCCTGAAACTGAATTACATTTATTCGGCCAAGATCTGTACCGGCCTGCAACGTGACAACGTACCAGTGTCAATGTAATGGAAAATAAACTCTTTTAAACACCGGAAGCGCAGAAGAATGTTTTAATCTAGAATCGGGGATCAATATTTGCTTTAAGATCTGAATCGCAACAACCTAACTCAACTGCAAATTAACTGCTGGGGGACCATCAGCTGGATGACATTAGATTTGTCTTTTGGTAGTATGTACATCCATGCAATTTATGAGACATTAACATTAAAAAAAGTTTAAACAAACCATTTATAAGAAAGCCCGGAACGGACTTTCAGGTTTTTTTGATAGCGGTATAAATCTAATTGCACCAGAGACAGTACTCTATAGCCAATGAATAGTGTGGCTTATCGATACAATATGTTAAACAATATGGCTAACAGGGCCCATCAGAGACAAGGCAATAATAGCAGCATTAAATCACATCTTCTATACTGCTATCCACGTTGAAACGCCTTACACTGCCGAACTTCAATAACATACATAACTTGTGTATTAAGTGAATTGAGATTTCGCGCCATTACCACTAGTGGAACTATCAAAGTCAAAAGAATGTAACCTGGAATTGAAAACAGGGAAGTGTGGCTCACTATTGGGCCTGATCTTATCAGGACAGCGAGAATTCTGGACTGAGACAAAAAATGCCGGAAATCACATCGGGTTAGGCAGCGCCCGTGCAGAGAGCAAGCTAACTTTACAAGTCTAGGTGACTCTTCATCAACGCAGCTCTGATGAAGAGCCTTCGAGACTCGAAACGTTAGCCTGCTCTCTCTCTCTCCACAGATGCTGCCTGACCCACTGTGGATTCCAGCATTTGTTGTTTTCAGTATAGATTCCAGCATCTACAGCAATTTGCTCCTAGCGAGAATTCTGGAGCCAGATAGACACAGCCCCAGAAGATACAAGCTTTGGTTTTTAAACATGTTTAAAATATCTCGATTGCAAAGGCATGAAACGAGGAAACATCTCACTAAAGGGCATTGAGGTACGCTCAATGTAAAAAGAAAAGTGCTTGAGCGTGAATTGTATTCCAGCACTGAACAGGCTGACATGAGCATTAGGTCACATCCAGAGATATTTAATCATCAGGGAAAGGAATCTGCAGTAAGCCTATGTACAGTACTGTTGTGGCCAGTCGGTGCACTGTACCTTTCTGTGTTAGACTGAGAGTTGAGAACGCTTGGCTTGTCTCAGGGTGGTGAGCTTTGGAGAGCTCAGCAGATTTTAATACAGAAAACGAACCCAAATCCAAATCTAAACAGCCGATGGACAAATATAAAGTTAAAGTAAAGTGGTTTCTATTGTGAGTCGAGACACAAGTACAGTGTATGCCGCACAGTAACTAAAGAATTCCCAGAAAGCAAAACGAAAGGATTCGGTTTTAGAAAGGCGACGAACATCGACTGAGGATATAGTTAACTGTTACATTAGAATGAGGGCACCTCATGTTATTCACCAATGTTATTCATAATGATGCCTTTTTGTAGACAGGAGAATACCATTGGCCAAAACGTACAAGGTCATGAGCCAAGTACTGGAAAATGGAATTGGAATTGCTCGGTTATTGTTTTTGACCGGGGCAGTCTCGAAGACTGATGGGCCCGTTTCCGTGCAGTAGACCTTTTTAACTCTATAGTTGAATAGTGGATATGGCAATGAATTGATCATTGAAACTTGATTGGAAAACGATTTTGGTGGCAGTCCAGCAAGTAATTTGAAAATACAATAATCTCAAGATTTGTAGAAGATGTGACCTTCATATGTTACATAACTTCTTCCCTGGAGATTAATGCTTTAAAAACTGTGCGACAATTACAAACGCTGCTACATTCTAGCCACTGTATATAAACAGAGCTTTAACAACACCCTTCGACTGTATCTTTTTTTTAAATGATTCTATCCCACTTGATGTACAAGAGAAGGGAGACAGTCTCCGTTTTCGGACAAGCGTTTGTGATGTTATACCACCATATTAACCTGCCACATTGGTATATTAAATCGTGGCAATATTTTGTATTAATGAGAAAAGTAGGTGATAAGCATCTAACATTTCTAATAAAAGGATAGTACTCACGTTTCATTTTCTTGTTGAATACCACAGCGAGGAAGATAACGCATATAATCAGCGGTATACACAGCAATTGGTAAAGGAACGGATTTTTGTATTCGCGTTCTTGAAAGAGAGTTGCATAAATGTAAGGTGAAAATCTGTGCCGAACAATTTTACTGATATGATTTTAATTAAAACCAAATAAAAATAATTATTGTCATTGTACTCTCCGTCTGTGAGCTGACTCCAGAATGTATAGCTATGTTTTGTGCGTTCCCGTCAAGTAACAACCTTTAATTATATTTGTTAAGCACAGAAGAGAAAACCGCTGATGTTTATCCCGAATGTCTCCTTTGGCTTGCTTTAGGAAACGTGTCTTTTTTCATTTAAACTTAAAACGACGAAAAAAAAAATTAAATTGCGTCGAACACAGCCGCTGGATGAATTCCCAGAGTTTACCATTGATCATCCAATATCCTGATTGGACAGACGGTTATTTTTTTTCTAAAAACGTGAGATTTCTGCAGACTGTTCGTCCCTAGCGCTGGAAATCAAGGAGACAGTCAGGATTTCTGCGGAATGATTTAATCAGAATTTTCATTGTGTTTGGTTTTAAGTTTGGTTTTATTTACCGATTTTGTTTCCCCCGAGTGTAAAAGAAAACGATGCAGCAGCTAGCAGCGAGCATCAAGTCAAAACCCAGTAAAACCTAACATTCGGGGAAAGCCGACAGATTTCGGGATTAATTACATTTCTGCTGGCTGACTGCTATATATTTGCACGTGAAGGGTTCAATATTCGCAGGTCAGGACATCACCTGACGCATACAGATATGTTAATGTCGATTATAAACATTCACCAACACACGCCAAGCATTTAAAGCAATTCACAACCAACGGTCTTCACGTTCTCAAATGGGCAGCGGGAGATGGTGCAAATCCTCGCTGTGAAATAATGGGGCTAACAGAATGATAGTTCAGAAGCGGTTCTCTGACTATTTACTATTCGACCTGGATATATTGAACTGCACCGTAGTAATGATCAGAAAATAATTTTCGCTTCAAATGCCGCTAAGATGCTAACCGCGCCCCAGTGCCAGTTATTGACTGTGCCGAAGCGAAATTGTTTTCAGGTTTGGACACATTGATGCACTGAAACCAGTTGCACGTCGCGGACATCTACGTTTTACACCCGGTTTCTTCCTCCCCCCACAATGGTCGTGCTTTATGGTTGGACCAAAGGTTCAAACGCTACCGAGTTCCCATCTTCACTTTGCCCGAGTGACAATTGTCATCAGGAATTGACGATTTGCTCAATTTCCCTGCCATTTACAACTTCCCAACAAAAATTGCAGCAATACCGATGATTCGCACACTGTGGATGAGGATGTGTGACTTATAGTATCCCCTCATCGTTGGCTCCTGGCTCAATCCTGTTTCACAGCACAAATAAACATTTGGTCGTGGTGACAGTGATTGACTGGGTGCGATACTGCTAACGCTGGTACACTTTGAAACAATGGGACTTACCCGTCACTGTCAATCTGCTTCCATTCCCCAACAACTCTTTAATAGACGGTTGACTCAAAGCCAGGAATTCACAATAATACGTGCCGCTGTCTCCTAGCTGAAGGTCGCTTATTGATAACTGGGATATATTTCGTTCCCGGTCTAATGTGTGGACCAGTCGGATTGACTCATTTGCCCTGACCTTGTCCAGATAAACAATTGCTTCGTCATGATGACTTTGGTTGTTTGATTGATGAAACCAATTGATTGCATAGTCCTCAATTCCTTCAGGGGAATAGTAACAGGTCAGGTTCGCTGTCCCTCCTTCAGTCACCAGGAGAGTTCTTGGAGTCTGTTCAACCCGAACCCCTTCAGTAGCCCCTAGAGCCCAACCTGGGCAGTAATTGATCATATATATCCATAACAATGCCAGGAGGTTCATGTTAACAAGGCGCTACCGGAGGACCTCGGTATGAAGGCTCACTGGGGACAGCAGAGGCACTGGGGACAGCAGAGGCACTGGGTCCCTCCTCTTCATCTTGGTAGAGGGCTGGGCGCGGATGGAGGGCGTGCGGAATCTGATCGTAACCAGCCGCGTGTGGGTTAAAAAGCTCAGCAGCTCAGAGTTCTCACGCAAGCTGTCGCCGCCACAAATAGCACCGGCGACTTCAATCTGCGGAAACAACAACTGAAGGCTTTGACACCTCTCCTCCCACCTCTTTGCTGTTCACATTTAGCCCTGGGTTCTTGATATAAAAAACAAAACCCATACCAGCCTGTGGCGAGCATGCTATCACACATAGCTGGAGCGGGTGGGATTTGACCCGAGGCCGCCTGACCCAGAGGTAAGAACACTATCATTGCACCATAAGAGCCCCTTTACTCTAGTGATATAGAATTACTTAAGAACTAAGAGCAGGAGTAAGCAATTCAACCCCGGGGCCTGCTCCGTCATTTAATACGATCTTGGCTGATCTCACCTCGGCCTCGAATCCACCTTCGTGACCACTCCCCATAACCCTTCAAATCCTTAATAATTACAAATCTGTCTATCTACCTCCTCCTTAAACTGACTCAATATCCCGCATCCACCATACACTGGGACAGTGAATTTCGCAGATTCACGATTCTTTGACAGAAGTTATTCCCGCTAATCTCTGTTTTAAATCTGTTTACCCTTTAACCTAAAACTATGACCTCTTTTCCAAAGTGCTTCACCAGGGGAAACATCTAATTTGTCAAACCCTTTTAACATCTTACATATCATTATTTGATCTCCTCCCATCTTCATAAAAACTAAGGAATATAGGCCTAACCTGAACGGCTCAGACTCTCCTCACAAGAGAAGCCTTTCATCTCTGGAAATAATTTGACGAACCTTCTTTGAACTGCCTCCAATGCGTTTATATCCTTCCTCAAGCAACTATGTGCAACACTCCAAATGGGGTCTCGTCAGTGTCTTGTACAATTGCAAGATGGATCAGAACAAGCCTGAAAATAAATCGAATAAACGTTCAAATTAAATTCTGTTCAACTGAAATTTGTAATTGATCATAAGTGTCAATATATATAGGATTAATAAAAACCAAAAGAACTGCGGATGTTGTAAATCAGGAACAAAAACGAAGTTGCTGGAAAAGCTCAGCAGGTCTGGCAGCATCTGTGAAGGAGAAAACAACGTTTCGGTTCCGGTGACCCTTCCTCAGAACCACCGGACCCGAAACGTTAACTCTGTTTTCTCCTTCACAGATGCTGCCAGACGTGCTGAGCTTCTCCAGCAACTTTGTTTTTTGTTGTATGTAGGATCAATAGTTGCCTTGAATGAAAACTGCAAAGTCCTCCCGTGAGAACAAATGAATGAATGCACTTCCCTACAAGTTACCGCAAGAAATATGCCCGGGGAAGTGGTTTGAAGTTTTCAGCGCAGTGTCAGTGCAGTTGTACTCTCGGTTTCTGCCAGTCAAACAGACATCAATGAAGGGTCAGTGCTGAGAGAACGGACATAGAGTAGCTGGTGGTGGAGATGAAGCTCAAGAATAGATTCAGCTTCGTGATAATTGAGTAAAAAATTTACCTTGAACTGGTTTGGATTCTCCGCATGTCTCTACCCACTCCCCGCCCCCTCCCCATGTCTAAACTCGCGTTTCCTCTCAGTTCGCGGCGAGAACAATAATCCTGATTTCAAAGTAGAAAACGTTCAAGAAGAACGGTCCCGACCCGGGACGCCAGCTTTCCTGCTTCTCTGATGCTGTCTGGCTTGCTGTGTTCCTCTAGCTCCACACTGCGTTATCTCGGACTCCAGCATCGGCAGTTCTTACTATCTCTATTCAACACACTGTAGTTTATACCACTGTCAGTAAACGCGGGGTCTGCTCTGCTAACCCATCGATCACGGCAGCTTCAGAATTTGAATTCAATTTTTTAAAAAAAGGAATTAGAAGAAACTGGTGTCAGTAAATATATGAAGCTGTCGGATTGAAGACACGGACGAACAACGGAAGTTCTGAGGAAGGGTCACCGGACCCGAAACGTTAACTCTGTTTTTTCCTTCACAGGTGGTGCCAGACCGGCTGAGCTTTTCCAGCAACTTCGTTTTTGTTCCTGAAAAAGGGAGGTATGGTTATCCAATTTGCAAATGACACAGAAATTGAGATATGAAGAGGGCGTAAATAAGTTACAAATAGGTCAAGTGACTGGCCAAAGATCTGACAAATGTAGTGTAATGTAGGAAAGCTGAAATTATTCATCTTGGCAGGAAGATTTTTTTTAAAAGCCTATGAGCTAAATGGTGATACATTGTCAAGTCCTGAGGTGCAAAGGGGTCTGGGGGTTTTAATGCATGATGGGAAAAAGTTTGTATGTAGGTACAGCAAATAGTCAGAAAGCTAATAGAGTGTGGCCATTTATTACAAGGTGAATTGAATACAAAAAAGTGGGGAGGTAATGCTTCAGTTACATAGGGCACAATGAGACAATATCTGCAGTATGGTGCACAGCATTGGTTACCTTAATAAAGTAAGAATGTGAATATGTGAGAAGGTTAACCAGGCTAATACCTGGAATGGGCAGGTTGTCTCATAAGGAAAGGTTAGACAGACTAGGCTTGTATCCACTGGAATTTGGAAAAGTAGGAGGTGTCTTGATTGAAACAAAAGATCCTGAGATGTTTTGACAGCATAGATATGGAAAGGGTGCCTCCCTCTGTGGGAGAATCTGGAACTAATCAGCACTGCTTAAAAATAAAGGTTGCCCATTTGAAATGGATACAAGGTAAATTATTTTCTCACAGAAAGTTGTGAGTCTATTGAACTCTCGTCCTGAAAAAGCTATGTAAACAGAATATTTGAATATTTCTAAAACAAACCACAATATTGTTGAGGTGTGTACATTGGCTGAATGAGGAGTTCTTCACATAGAGTAAGTAACATCCCTAGACACTGAGACAGAAGTTCCGGGTTTGAGAATCACCCCCAGACTTGATGACCAAGGAAGGTACCTTTATAATGTAGCCAAACAGGTTGAGTATCAACCTGCAACCCTTCCGACACACACCAATGGTCTGTAGTCATGCAGAAGAGAGCCCTAGTCAGCCATTTAATTAAAAGAGCATTGGATTCTCTATCAATAGCCTTATCTTATGACTGCAACATGCATGTAAAAGTATAGGTGCATAGCAACTCTGACTCCTGAGTAAACAGTAGCCCACCACCACTTTGGTTGTACTTCTCAGTGAGGAGCTGTTGAACCCACAGCAGCAACCTCACCAAGAGAAAACCAAACTTTAATCTAGTAAATTTTTTGTAGATTTAATTAGAAAAACTGCATTGTGATTCTTGATGCAGCCATAATTGAGTCAAATGATTGCTATTTTGCTATCGCTGTTGTCGAGATCCCTGGGCCCATCATACTTCCAACATTGTCCACCATCAACGTTATCCAGCTTTCAAAAATGCATTGAGAATGATCAGTTCACCTTCAACACAACCTCTGTCATCCACTGTTATTAATCCCTCAGACTTGTCTGATATCTATTACTGAAAGAACAGAACTTTCCTGCAGAATTAACGACTGAGAAAGATTAAAGTGATTGATTTTGGTATCCATCTAAAACCCTCTTCTTGGCAAAAGTTTGAAGATCAATTAAACAGTTTGCAATGTTGGTGTTATATTTGACTCCAGATGCACTTCCAATCATGTATCCATAACATCACCAAGGCTGTCTATTTGTGTAACATCACCTCATTTCATATTTGCCTCAGCTCATCAGCTACTATGCATTTACTGTTTCTCAGCATAACTAGTAAAGTGGACTCTTGGCTAGCCTCTGACATTCTACTCGTAAACTTGAAGTAGTTAACTTGACCGCAAGTCAGATGGTGAAGGATGAAACTAGCAACCAAGTCATTTCTTTATGACAGATCTATTTACAGAGTGCAACATTGCACATATCTGTCTATTAACAGTGTCCCCTCAGTTTCTATTCACAAGTGCTTGAGGTACTAAATTAAAGCATCGTCTGCACGTGCAACAAGGAATAATTTTCTATGTCTCATATAACCCACCACAGTATAAGACAACACTCTTCTAGGATCTGCAGGAACACTTTTGAGCAAAGATTCCTCTTTATATAGGAGCCCAGTAATTGGTGGCTGGATTGTTGGTTTTAAGAACCACTGTACATTTCATAGAGTAGAGTTATGTAATGAAACTGCTACTGCAGACGAGGAGTATGTGATAGCATTTCCTACCATAGTAAAAAACTAATTGACAAAGAAGGCTACAACTTAGATCAAATTTTCAATTTGAATGAGACAGGTTTATACCTGCCAGCAAAGAACTACATTTCTATGAATGAAACACATGCTCCAGGCTTCAAGGTGGCAAAGGATTGTACGACTGTGTTGCTGGGCACTAATGCCAGTGGAGACTTAAAGTTTAAGCCTGTGGTGGTGTACCACTCTGCCAAACCGCGAGCCTTGAAAGGTTGCCTTAAGTCCACTCTAGACACCTACTTTAGGTCAAGCAAAAGAGTTTGGATGACAGGGCAAATTTTTTCTGACCTCCTTGTTGATGTTTTGGAAGATGTTTTTAGAAAGTATTGCAGGAAAAAATGTGGATTTCAAGATTCTCCTCATTCTGGATATTGTGCCAAGCCATTCTCAGACTACAGGTGAGCTTTCTGAAAACTTCAAAGTGCTATTTCTAACCCCAAACACAACCTTTCTCCTTCAACCCATAGACTAAAGTGTAATAGCAGCTTTTAAAGCTTATTATTTAAGGCTCACATTTAAGAGGCTGACTGCAGCCACTGAAGGGGATAAGGACAGTGTCCTTCAATTTTGGAAGAACTTCAACATCAAGAATGCAATTGAGATTATTGTGGAAGCCTGGGGTGATGTCAGTCAGGACTGCTTGCATGCAGTTTGGAGGAAGCTTCTCCCAAATTTTTTTTTCAAGATTTAAGAAGCTTTGATCTGCCAGAAGAGTTCCCAAGAATCAAAGAACATTGTGTTGATGTTGCAAAGCAAGTCGGATTTGACAAAATGGAGAGTGAGGATGTAGAAGAGCTGCTTTGAGACCCACTGTGAAGACCTTTCTACAGCTGATCTACAACAACTTATTGCTGAGGGAGAAGTGGAAGCTGGAGATGAAGGAGATGAAGTCCAGGATGTAGCACCACAAGAGCTTTCCTCTTGTGTTTTGTCTTCTATCCTGAGGGAAATTGAGAAGCATTTGCAATGATTAGAGGACAATGATAATGATGCAGAACACAGCAAGGTAGCAGTTTGTGGAATAAGATCTTATTTAGCACCCCATGAACAGCTTCTACATGAATGAAGAAAACCGGCAAAACAGAAAAAACTGGATGTCTTCTTAAAGCCAACCCCCAAAAACAGTCAGAAGACAATGAACCATAGATATCCACTTCTGGATTAACTATTTTTCACCCTAACCTGGCAAACAAAACTACACCTGAAGGTGATGATGATGATGAAAATAACTCTCAGCCCCAGCATTAACAACTCAGCAACCTCAAAACGTCCTCCCTCATCAAGCCATCTTGACAATTTTTCAAGCTAAGGTGATAAATTTATTGTTATTTCATTAAAACATGTGGATTAAACGTTTGTTAAAACTGTGCTATCCATTGTGTTATGCTTTTGAGTGATTTTTGAGTCATTTTGAGTTTTTTTTGTTGGTCTGTCCCTAACCTCCCTTTTCCCACAGGCCCCATTGTTTCTATAGCATGATTTGCTATAGCTCATCGTTTCACAGGAACACATTTATTGCGTCAAAGCAGAAACTCCATACCATCAGGTACCTTTATCCAAAGCAGCAAAGGAAAATTTAGCTTTCGTGACACTGAATGGACTGTACCAGTTTAAAGTCATACTATTTGAAATAAAAAATGCGTCACTCACATTTCAAAGATTAACCAATAAAGTCATTTTGGAATTACCCGATTATGTGGTGTACATCGACAATCTGCTGATCTTTTGTCAAATTTAGAAGGAACATTTGAGGCATCTATTGGAATTTTTGATCAACTTCAGGAGGTGGGCTTGGTGATAAACCTGCTAAGAGTGAATTCGCAAAAGCCCAATTCATGCTCCTGGACCATGTCATTGGACAAAGACAAATGGCTCCAAGGGATGTAAAACCAAAGGTTATTGGGGATTTTCCCATACCATCAACAAAGAGGGAAGTACTATGATTCCTGGGCCTTATCAGAAGTTTATACCAACTTGAGTAATTTTCCAGAAAATTGTATAATTATCAATAGAAATATTCCACAATTGAGAAAGCGACCCTGGGTTTAGTGTTGGTGTTGCAACATTTTAACATTTCTATTGCCCCTACTGTGTCTGAGACAATTGTACATACTGATCATAACTCATTAAAGTTTTTGGAAAAATGTAAGGATAAAATTTTATATGGACCGTTTATGTGGAGTTTATTATTGCAACTATTCAATTTCAAAATCATACATGTGGCAGAATGGGAGAATGTAATTGCTGATGTGTTATCACGACTTTGATGAATGAAAATGGCGGTGCTCAGTGGCAGGAAAATTGGACTGAAATGGACCTCAATAGTGAACATTTGCATACTTAGAGTCAATGTAATGTGTATGTATTATAGTGTACCAACAGTGTAGGTCTAAATGTTTTTGAAAATGAAGCCATCTTTCTATATTGATGGTTCATTTTTTTATAGCAGAGATGTGTGATGATACAATGGCTTTAAGAGATGTATTTTGTCCTTTTTTAATGAGGAAAGGTTAAAACAGAGGTGCCAAGCGGTCAGCTCAAAGCCTATAAAGTAAATAGCTTGTGAGACCTTGGGATTTTTTTTAAAGTTGGAACAATAGAGGCAGGCTGAATGGGTAGGATCAAGCTCCCACAGAACCGGGATTTTTAGTTTTAGTTTTCTGCAGTTCCTATGGCCTTTAAGCTGGATGTTATTCCTCTCTCTGATACAGCTAAAAGCTAGGGATCTCTTCCTGCTGCTAAACTTGCATGTGAGACAATCTATTTTGCTGAATTTGCCTTTGCCAAGGGACCATTTATCAGGTGTTATTATACTGGAACAGCTAATTAGTAGTAGTTTATATATATATATTATATTGTTAAGCATTTTATTTGAGTTACATTTAAGCCATTCTTTTCTTTTACTTTTATTTTGTCTGTATTTTAACTGTAGTGTAAAATCAAATGTGTTTTCCTTAAAGTCGGGTAGTTTGACGAATCAAATTGGATCTGGATTGCAACACCTTACACTAATCTTTAAAATAAGAAAAAGTGAGGGTCTAGGCTATCTTCTTAACACATTTTGAGGGGTTTTGGCCTGGTCCATAACAGTAGCTATGCAGGGTGAACAGATGTGACTGGTGTGAGGAAGGAGTTGCTTCTATTACTGTTGAAAATGAATTATTATTAAACTCTCTCCAGAAAGAAAGCAGTGTCGGTTTCTGTCTCGCTGACTGGCTTAGACCCAAATTGACAGGACATTCTGGGATTTTTGACCAAGGGATAGTGAAGGATGGTGGGGAGGGTAACATGCTGCTGGTGCTTCCTACTCCCTGTCCTTGCCCTTCAAAGTGGTAGAGGTTGTGAGTCTGGAAAGTGCTGTTGAAGGAAACATGATAAGCTGCTGTAGTGAGTCTTGTAGATGGTATATGCAGCTGATACACCGTGGTGAAAAGTGTGAATGTTAGTCGGTGTTGACAATCAAGTGGGGTGCTTTGTTGTGGATGGTATCAACTTCTTGTGTGTTATTGGCCTTCTGCTCAATCAGTCAAATGGGGAGCATTCTATCACAATTCTGACTTGTGCCTTGTTGATGGTGGAGAGTCTTTGGTGAGACAGGTTTCTCTGTTATTTGATTAATTTCATTCATTCCTCTTCAAAACTCAGAACAATTCATAATACTGGATGTTTCAAACAGATTTCCCCACGTGCTATTTTGCCTTACAACAAAATCAAGATGTATGTGTATGCCGCTCTTCATCGAATTCTCATGAATCACATGACTCCTGCAAACACAATGTTCACTTTGCACCTGGTAATGGCACCCATAAACCTCTTTATTAATATGCATGATAGTGTCATAGAGCTGTACAGCATGGATACAGACCCTTCAATCCAACTCATCGATGCATTTGGCCCATATCCCTCTAAACTCTTCCTATTTATGTACCCATCCAGATGCATTGTAATTGTACCAGCCTCCACAACCTCCTCTGGCAGCTCATTCCGTTCACCCATTGCCCTTTGTGTGAAAAAGTTGCCCCTTCGGCCTCTTTTAAATCTTTCCCCTCTCACCTTAAATATGTGTCTTCTGGTTTTGAACTTCCCTAACCTGGCGAAAAGATCTTGGCTATTCACCATATCCGTGCCCTGCATGGTTTTATGAAGTCACCCCTCTGAAACTCCAGGGAAAATAGCCCCAATAGCCCCAGTTCAGCCTCTCCCAATAGCTCAAACCCTCCAAACCTGGCAACATCCTTGTAAATCTTTTCTGAACCCTTTCAAGTTTCATACCATCTTTCCTCTAGCAGGGAGGCTAGAATTGAATGCCGTATTCCAAACGTGACCTAATCAATGTTCTGTACAGCTGCAACTTCCCAACTCCTATGCACAATGCACTGACCAATGAAGGCAAGCATATCAAATGCCTTCTTCACCATCCTGTTTACCTGCAATTCCACCTTGAAGGAACTTAGTAAATACAGCTGATGAATCACCTCAAGTGAGCATAATTCCTCAATTGCATATTAGCTAACTCCTAACAATTACTCCACATTTTAAAATAATGGAAAAATTATTCAGGGCATGGCCAGTCACATGGACTGATATGAGTAAAAAGGTTACAGCGTACCACGCTCATCCTTCTCTCTACTGATGAGAAGAAATTAAACAGCTCAACTTCCCACTCTGCAACAGGCGGTTGAGGTCGACCCCTTTTGAGCAGCCATGGAGAAGGCCCGAGGTCTTCCTGCTGAGGGTAAATAGGGGCCTGTTCAGTTATTGGACTCTCCCAGTGTCTCAAATATATGTAAATATTGGTATTGTATATATAAGAGAGTTGGATAGAGTCAAAGTCTACTGTTTTTGTTTTGTTTATTTGATATGCAACCGTACAGAATTGATCCGCACTTGTGACAAGGTGTATATACACAAAGATATTTTAATGAATAAGGTATGTTTTTGAAATTTTTTTAAAAGTGAATTTTTATAAGCTATACATTTTTCCTGTGTGACCCGAAACTGGGATTTTCTTGATGTGAAAGTGCTGGTGTTGGACTGGGGTGGACAAGGTCAGAAATCACACAACACCGGGTTATAGTCCAACAGGTTTATTTGAAAACACAAGCTTTCAGAGCCTCTCTCCTGCAGGTGTTAGTGAGAGAGGTAGTATCAGACACAGAATTTATAAGTAAAAATCAAAGGGTCACACCACTGATCAGGATGTATGAAACCTGATACGCTGCTAAATCTTTAATCAGTTAGAAGGTTTTCTTATTCTCGTCTTTCCAAACTGCACATTATTTTTCTCTCCAAAATATACTTTATTCGAAAGTTATCTAAAAGCACAATACAAAAGAGTGCAAATCAGATATTACAGAGATACAATTTGAAGATTACACGTCATTTGAGAATTTGCACTCTTAGCTGCCTTAAACATTAATTTTATTGTATACAATAAGCCACACTTTAACAAAGTTTAAACACTTTCATTGCAAATAAGCTTCACAAACTTTTCTTCTTTTACTGAGGTGACTGTGGGTTTTCCCTGAACTGTCCTACAAAAAGCTAAATTCACTTCTGATTCCTGTCACTTTTCATCCAAGCAGTCCTAGAAACATTCAACCCCAAATTTTCTAAACTTAAAGGTCAGTTGGTAATTATACATGTCACTGTAACTGTACGCTACCATCTAGTGGAAGGTCCAAGTACAACAAGAAGCTACCGGGGCAACACAACCAGGATTCAAAATAAAAAACGTGTTACTGCAATGCTTGAAATCCAAATTATAAACAAAAAGTACTGGAAAAACTCAGGTGGTCTGGCAATATTTGTGAAGGAGATGTAGTTAATGTTTAAATCTGTATATAACTTTTCTTCAGAACCAGGAGGGAGGTAGAAATGTGATGCATTTTAAATCAAATGGGGGGATGCAGAGACAGAGCAAAAAGGAATTAAAACTGGAGTAGTATTTCAGAAGCTCCAGGTTAATATTCTGTGGATATGGGCTCAAATCTTTATAGATGAACCATAGAAAGCATTCTATCTGCACGCATCATGGCTTGGTATGGCAACTGCTCTGCCCAGGATGGTAAGAAACAACAAAGAGTTGTGAACACACCCCAGTCCATCACACAAGGTTACTTTCCATCAGGTGACTCCATCTATCCTTCAGAGTGCTGGTTATAAGCTCTTCCAACCTCTTCCATTGGGCAAAAGTCTAAACGCGTGTACCAATAGATTCAAGAGCGGCTTCTTCCCTGCTGTTATGAGACTCTGAAGGGACTCTCAAATTTCAAATTTAATGTTGATTTCACTGTTTGCGCACCTTCTCTGCAGCCATAACATGATATTTTTCGCTCTGTTCTTTTACCGCAATGTACTTTGTATGGTATGATCTGCCTGTTGTGCGCGCTAAACAAAAGTTTTCACTGTACTTAGGTACATGTGACAAGAATAGATCAAATCAAATTTAAAAATTCCCACTATGGCAGGTAGTGAAGTTTGAATTCAATAAACCTGTAAATCAAAACAGTCAACTGTCAATTTTTGTTATTCATCCGTGTTGATGGCTAGGCAGCATTTATTACCCAGCCCTAATTGTTAAGAGCCAACAGCATTGCTGTGAGTCTGGAGTCAGATGTAGGCCAGACGAGGTAAGGATGGCAGTTTCCTACCCTAAAGGGCATTAGTGAACCACACGGGTTTTTCCTGACAATTGATTCATGGTCATCATTAGATTCTTGATTCCAGATATTTATTGAGTTCAAATTCCACCATCTGCCATGGCAGGATTTGAACGCAGGTCCCCAGAACATTATAGGAGTCTCTGGATTAACAGCCCAGTGATAATACCACTAGACCATCACCTATCCCTAAGGTGAAATAACGTCGGGTTCACTAATATCTATCAGGAGGAAAATCTGCAGTCCTCACCTGGTCTGGCCTACATGTGACTCCAGGCACAGAGCAATGAGATGGGCTTTCAACTGTCTTCTGAATGGTCAGGCAAATCATTCTGTTCCAGGGCAATTAAGGATAGGCAATAAATGCTGGCCAAATCAATGATGCCCACATGATATGAACAAATTGTGAAAAAAAGGAAGATGTCATAGAAGCAAAGGAAAGGAGGATGGCAATAGGTATAGTAGAGGAACAAGGACTGGAGGTTAATAGCAGAATAATGTACAGTTCTCTATGACAGTGAAAAACGCTACAATCTGGCATATGGCAAAAGAAATTGAAACGGAGGATAAACTTCACGGTTAGAAGTTGCTGAATTCAATGTTGAATCCAGAAGGCCGTAAGATCCTAATAAGAAGGTGAGGTGCTGTTCTCCAAGCTTACATTAACTAAACTGGAACACTGCTGCAGGCTGAGGACACAATGATGAGTGTGAGAGCAAGCTGATGAATTAAAATGGTAAGCTTATATCGTGCTTGCAGATGGAAAGGAAGTGTTCAGCAAAGCAGTCAGTCAAACCATGTAGGATATTGTGAGCAGTGAATACAGTGTACCAAATAGCAAGAAGTAAAAGTAAGTCACTACTTCACGATGAAGGAATGTTTGGACCTTGGACAGTGAGAAGGTAAATGGACAAGTGATACATTGTCTGTAATTGCATGGATAGATGCTGTGGAAACAAAGACGAGATGGTTGGGTGAGAGAGAAATGAACCAGAGAGTTGAGGAAGGGACAACCCCAAAGGGGAAAGAAAATAACTTCATGGAAAATGGCACTGATACCAGGAAGGTAATGTAAAAAAGAGTTCTCATCTCTCACAGTGAGTATCACTACCATCAGATTTAGGCTCCACAATGCAGAGCCTTCAAGGAGAAGTGACAGCCTTAGTGATACTATTGCTCGACTGTTAATCTAGACACCCAGGTAATGTTCCGAGGACATGGGTTCAAGTCCCACCTTGGCAGATTGCAGAATTTGAATTCAATGAAAAACAAAGTCTGGAATTAAAAGTCAATGATGACCATGAATCCATTGATGATTGTCAGGAAAAACTCATCTGGTTCATTTAGGGAAGGAAACTGCCAACATTACCTAGTCTAACCTACACGTCACTCCAGACCCACAGCAATGTGGTTGACTCTTAACTGCCCCCTAAACAATTGGGGATGGGCAATAGATACTGGCCTAGCCAGTGATGCCCATAACCCATGAACGAATTTTTTTAAAAAGTCATAAGGAACTGTGAAAGGTTCACAAGAGAAATTCAGACCTAGGCTGCAGAATCAGGAAAGCTGCAAATGAAAGGAATGTAGTGAAAGAGTCTAGCAGAACAAAAAATGTCAGGAAAAATGAAAGATTTAAAAGGGCTGGGATTCAGTAATTAAGCTGCGATTTCATCAGGAAGATTTAAGAATCCGAAAGTCAGGGAATGCAATTTAAACATTTGTGCAGATGTAAGTATTTTATGCTTTAGGCCATGAAAGGTTGGAAAATATCCATTTTACCAGTGAAGAAGTAGGTGGCTTCATCTCAGCTGCAGACAGTGGAAAAACTCTAGACACAGGAGGTAGTAACCAGTTAGATTGTTAAAATGGGGGTGAAAATCCTGAAAAGCAGGTAAACATAGTAAGCATATGGGAGAGGACAAGTTTGGAAGAGGAGGGAAGGTTCTAAATTAGAGGAAGACAAATCTTATGAAGCTGTGACATAATTTCATGAAAGTAGACTGTTTAAAACTACTTGAAGGAAAATCACTGACAAATCAATGGGAGGCATTGGAAAGCAGGATTCCTCAGGCACAATGCAGACATGTCCCCACTAAGAAAAGGATGGGCCTACTACATCCAAATTCCTTCCAGTTATCCAACAGCATACAGGATAAGATAAAGTAGAGAAAAAATGCTTGTGACAGTCACAATAAACTTCATATTATAAAAGGCCAAAAGGAATATAGAAAGTCCAGTGCAAAACAAAATAGCTAATTAGGAAAGCCAAGAGATGATTTGTTCAAAAACATTGGATGAAAAGTTAAAGGAAATCCAAAGATGTTGTATCAGTTCATTAAGAGCTCAAGAATAACTACAGAAAAGGATACAGAATATCAGCGATGAACAAAGTAACTTATGTGTGTGTACAGGGTTCTTTGTGAATACATTGTCTCTGTCTTCATAAAGGAGGATGCAGACGATCTAGTTAAAGAAGAAAAGCATGAAATATTAGATACAATTCGAGTAATGATGAGGAAATACTGGAGAGATGATAATCCTTTACAAATCCTTTTAACTTTGTTTGTCTTACTACTTTGTACCTAAGCGTTTTGTACCAAAGTACTTTGGTATCTAACATGGCGTCTTGTGTGGCAACATTACACATTTTTCATTTTAATCCTTGAATACATGTGACAATAATATCGAAATCTAATCACTAGGGCCTGATGAATTGTATCCCAGGAAGCCAGAAAGGAAATAGCATATGCTTTGAGAATCATTTTCCAAACCTCACTAGATACAAGTGATGTACCAGAGGACTGGAGGCAGGTAGACATTGTAACATTGTTTTAAAAGGGTGTGAGGGGTAAACCAAATAGTCATAGACCAGTTGGCCTGACTTCATCACTGGACAAATAACTACAATCATTGCTTGGAGACAGAATAAACTGATACTTAGAAAGGCATAGACTTGTGAGGGTTTGTCAGTGCAGGTTTGTTAAAGGAAGGTCATGTCTCACCAACATAATCGAACTTTTTGATAAAGGTACAAGGACAATTGTTGAGGGCAGTGCATTGGATGTTATCTACATAGATTTTAGGAAGACAATGGACAGTCATATATGGCAGGCTGGTCAAAAAAGTAAAAGCCCAGGGGATACAGTGGAATGTGACAGGCGAGTTGGAACCAAATTGGCTCAGTGACGGAAAAACAAGGATAATGGTCAATAAACGTTGTTGCAAATCAGAAGCAGTTTTAATTGGTGTTCCACAGGACTTGGTGTTGTGTCCCTTGCTGTGTTGGACATATTAATGATCTGAACTTAGATGTGAAAGGCATAATTGGGAAGTTTTCAGATAACACAAAAAAAAATTGTGTGGTTTGCTTTTGACTGAATATTATCAATTATTTAGTTTGAGTGGGTGAAAAACTGACAAATGGAGTTCAATCCAGAGAAGTGTAAAATGATGCATTTGAGGAATGCAAACAAAGCAAGAATAAGAAGGATTATATTGAGAGGAGTAGAGGAAGTGATAGTATTTTTGGGAGGATAGTTGCTCAATCTCAGAAACATATTGCAACATACTAATGCTGCCAAATAGTAAGCCAATGACTGGATTAATGCACATTTGTGGAATATAATTCTTTAATGAAAGTAATGATCATTAATTATCAAATCCTATTAAAATATGTCAAAAGCTCACCTCAAAAGAACAAAGAAGTTATATGATTCTTCTGATTTCCTGAAGTGTAAACCTGAATTCTCCAGAACACGGTCACCTCAGGACAGGACCAATATCAAGATTTCGTTATAAATTGGGAACAAATCCAACACTACAATTGAAGAAGGGCAAATTCCTGCTGATGCTGGAAATCTGAAACAAGTAAAAAGAAAGCTGGAGAAACTCAGCAGGTCTGATGACATCTGTGAAGAGAGAAATAGAGTTAATGTTTGGAGCTAATGGAGTTAATATATGACTGAAGTTCTGAAGAAGAGTCATACTGGGCCTGCAACATTAACCTGCTGAGTTTCTCCGGCATTCTCCATGTTTGTAACATAATAGAAAGTAATAAGCTGGCCCAAACATAAGAACATTAGACATAGGAGCAGGAGTAGGCCATTTGGCCCCTTGAGTCTGCTCCGCCATTCAATAAGATCATGGCTAATCTTTTCGTGGACTCAGGTCCACTTACGCCACCCGCTCACCATAACCCCTAATTCCTTTACTGTTCAAAATTCTACCTTTGACTTAAAAACATTCAATGAGGAAACCTCAACTGCTTCACTGGCCAAGGAATTCCACAGATTCACAACCCTTTGGGTGAAGGAGTTCCTCCCCAACTCAGTCCTAACTCTGGTCCCCTTTAATTTTGAGGCTTTGCCTCCACACCGCGCACCCCTCCCCCCCCCCCCGCCATTCTAGTTTCACCCACCAGTGGAAACAACCTCCCTGCTTCTATCTTATCTATTCCTTTCATAATTTAATATGTTTCTATAGCACGCCCCCCATATTCTTCTAAATTCCAATGAGTGTAGTCCCAGTCCACTCAATCTCTCCTCATAAGCCAACCATCTCAACTCCAGAATCAACCTAGAGAACTTCCTCTGCACCCCTTCCAGTGCCAGTACATCCTTTCTCAAGTAAGGAGGCCAAAACTGTACACGGCACTCCAGGTGGAGTCTCACCAGCACCCTGTACAGCTGCAGCATCACCTCCCTGTTTTTAAACTCCATCCCTCTAGCTATGAAGGACAATATTCAATTTGCCTTCTTAATTACCTGTTGTACCTGCAAACCAACTTTTTGTCATTCATGCACAAGGATACCCAGGTCCCTCTGCACAGCAGCATGCTGCAATTTTTGATCATTTAAATAGTAGTCCATTTTGCTGTTATTCCCACAAACATTGTACTCCATCTGCCAGACCCTTGCCCAATCACTTAACCTATCTATACCCCTCTGCAGACTTGCTGTACCACTTATTTTAATATCATCTGCAAACTTTGACATACTACATTTGCTCAGGGAATAGAATCCCGATAGCATGGAAGCAAGTCATTCGGCCCATCAAGTCCATGCTAGCCCTCCAAACAGCATCCCACCCAGACCCACCTCCTACCCTATCCCCATAAACCCATACTTCCCATGGCTAACCCACCTAACCTACACATCCCTGGGCACTACGGGACAGACAATTCACCTAACATGCACATCTTTGGACTGTAGGAGGAAACCAGAATACCAGAGGAAACCCACACAGACACGGGCAGAATGTGCAAACTCCACACAGACGGTCACCCGAGGGTGGATTCGAACCTGGATCCCTGGCACTGTGAGGCAGCAGTGTGAACCACTGATGTCCTGTGCTGCCTCTCTTTTATTTTTGAGGGGGAACAAAATAATTGGTTCATTAACAGTTACGCACAGTCAAGTCATACATAAACCATGAGTGGAAAACATCTGACCAACATCTCCACTGATGTAAAAGAACAATCCTTAGCGCAATAAGTGGAGCTTGCTGATGAGGGAAAGTGGTTTACCGCTCACACAGGATATTAGCAAGCATGCTTCCTTTCTCATGCCCATACCAGAGGGTATGATGAAAGTGAAATTGCAATGTTCAGTATTGTACATCAGAGGGGAGTTTCCATTAAGATGCATCTGTTACTACTTTTATCTCCAAGAAACGGTGACTCACCACCAGCTTCTTCAAGGTGATTCTACACACGTAAAGCATATATCAGCATTATTGGTGTTTGGTGCAGCCAGCACAATGTCATGTTTTCTTTTCTCACTAACTGTAACGTAATGTGTATGGGCCATTTGAAGAACTTTTCATGACGTTGACATTTTTCCCTTTTATACAACACCCTATGGGAAACTGGATCTGGTTCCTCTTTGCTGCTTTCTGAAACAGAGTCAGGACCAACCAATCCTTCCCCAAAAAGACACTGAATACTTAGTGCAGTTTCTGTTTTTCTTTTAGATTTACGACAGTCACAGTATTTTGCTTTCGAAAGGTGAAATTAGTCTATGGCAGTATGACTAAATGGGTGAAAATGAACATCCTGCCCAACTTTCTATTCTCCCATCTGTCTGTAGATAATAGGGGAGAATTACCACAGGAAAGATGTGTAGAAAACCCAGATGAAAAGCTTTAATTGGATCTTCAGTCCATTCCTTGGAAGAATTCTCAGGAAATTCTAATTGAACACATCAGTGGAGCAGTTTGCATTGCTCATGCTGTTTACCAGTGCACCACAACAACACTGATGTTAAATCTTGTTTTTAAATTGAGAATTAACTCCAGTTCAAATACTGTCCCTGTTTGCATTCACTAAACACTTCGATTTCATATGTTTAAGTGGAATATCAGTTATACTAGGTGGTACAGAGTGTCATGGAAAGGAAACCAAATGCAAATGTATGCCCCCAATGTAATCTATTAAATGTCCCAATTGTCAGCCAGTTTCCTTTACATATAATGTTTCACTCACACATAATCCTAAAGTTCCCATATCTCTCTATTGCAAAAATACAGCATTAAAGATTCATATATGGACTGATCATTACCAACTCTTGTCAACATCTCTCATGACTTTGAACACTTCTGCCAAATTTCCTGTTAATAGTCCTTTTGCAATAGAGAAAAACAGCTCCTCCAATTTATCAACAGAATGAAAGGAAACTTCAGATCAGTTCACTTTTCATCCAGCAGTGGGAAATGCTTGAAGCCATTATTGATAAAGAATTGCAGAACATTAAGAAAATTTGTTATGTAATCAAGCAGTGCCAACATTACCCTTTTATGACAAATAGAGTCATAGAGTCATACAGCATGGAAACAGACCCTTCGGCCCAACATGTCCATTCTGAAGAGGTTTCCTAAACTGAACTGGGCCCATTTGCTCATATTTGGCCCATATCCCTCTAAACTTTTTCTATCCATGTACCTGTCCAACTGCCTTTTAAATGTTGTAATTGTTCCCACCTCTATCACTTCCTCTGGCAGCTCATTCTATACACGCACCATCCTTTGTGTGAAAAAGATGACCCTCAAGTCCCTTTTAAATCTTTCCCTTCTCACCTTAAACTTGTGCTGTCTAGTTTTTGACTCCCCTACCCTGGGGAAAAGACCTTTGCTATTCACCTTTTCTATACCCCTCATGATTTTATACACCTCTACAAAGACACCCCTCAGCCCCCTACAAGGAAATAAGTCCCAGCCGTCCAGCCTCTCTTTGGAACTCAAACCTTCCAGTCTCACGGACATCCTTGTAAATTGTCTTTGCACCCTTTCCAGTTTAATAACATCCTTCCTATGTATCTAGCGTCTGAAACCACAAGACTCAATGTTGAAAGTCAACAAGATGAACGAGGAAACATATCAAAGCCCAGTATCTGTAGCAACAGTGGGTACTATCGGTGTACTAAAGTTCTCTGAGGATTTAACAAGTGAATGGACCAAGATAAAACAGTAGTTGTAACATATACCGATTTTCAAAGTGTATTCAATAAGGTGTCATGTAAAAGTTTACTACGTTGTATGAGAGCTGATGGCATTAGGAGTAATATAGATAGAGGCTTGGCTAATTAACTGGAAATGGAGAATCGGGATGCATGAGTAATTTTCAAGATGACAAGGTCACAGATATCAATGCTCAGATATTTCCTATCTACATTGGTGACTTGGTTCAGGGGGTTGTGTGTAGCATTGGTAAATTTTCTAAGAACACAAAGATGCACAGAAAAGCAAAGTGTGAGATGGAGTCAACAATTCTGCAAAGAAATGTGGATAGGTTATGTGACTCAGAAAAGATTTGGAAGATGGTGTATAGCATGGAAAAATGTGAGATGATTGACTTTTGCAAGAAGAATAGAAAAGCAGAATACGAATTAACCAGAGAAAGAAAGCAGAATCAGAAACAGAAATTGCTGGAGAAACTCAGCTGGCCTGGAGCATCTGTGGAGAGAAATCAGAGTTAACATTTCAGATCCAGTGACCCTTCTTCGGAACTTGTGCACCGAGTGGCAGACTGCAAGCAAAAGGAGGAGTGAGTGAGAGACACAGGCAGGGAAGTTGTGAGCAATAGAGGCTGTAAGGAATCAGTGAGCGAGACAGAATTTCTGGGAGTGACAGAGGCTGCTCCAAAATGGTGTCAATCAGGGCATGTGTGCTCCTGTCACAGAGTAATTTCAACAGCTTGGGCATAGTATCACTCGGGCATAAGTCAATTCATTAAATTTTGCTGAAAAATTTTGTCTCTAAAACTCAACTTTTACATGAGTGTCTACATTACTTCCACCAAATCTCTTCTCAGTCTTCTCTCCATGGAACACATTCCTAATGCCTTCAATCTATCCACATATCTGATGTTTCTCATCCTTGAAAATATTCTCATGGATCCTTTTTGTTTTCTTAATGCCTTCAGATCTTTCCTAAAATACAAAACTGAAACAAGCTACTATTCAAGTTTAACATAACCCATTGCTGTTGTACTCTATGACCCTATTAATAAAGCAAAGGTTGCTGTATGCTTTAATAACCAGGCTCTCAGCCTGAAGAATGGTCCCGACCCGAAATGTCAACTTTCCTGCTCCTCTGATCCTGCCTGGCCTGCTGTGTTCCTCTAGCTCCATACTGTGTTGTGTCAGCCTGTCCTGCCATCTTAATCAATGTATGGACATATGCATCTGTATTCCTCTTCTCCTGCATTCTCTTTAGATTTGTGTATTTTGTTTTATATTTTTTCTCCATGTTCTTTCTATGAATATGAATCATTTCACTCTTAAGATCATATGCTTATAAGAAATAGCAGGAGGAGTAAGCTATTTGGCCCTTTAAGCTTGTTCCATCATTCAGTAAGATCAGGGATAATCTGACTGTTGTCTCAATGCCATTTGCGTGATTGCTCCCCCAATAATCCTTAATATACTGATCAATCAAAAATCTGTCCAACTCGATTTGAATATATCCAATGACCCAGTCACCCCTACTATCTGGGGAAGAGAATTCCACAGACTAACAACGCTCTGAGAGAAGACTTTGTCTCTTTCATAAATTAGATATTCCGCAACTATCATTTAAACTGTGCCATCAGTTTTGGATGACCCTACAAGGAGAAAGCATCCACCCAGCATTTATCCTGTCGAGGTGCTTCAGAATCTCTTAAGTTTCAATGAGGTCTCATTCTGCAGAACTCAAATGTGGATAGTCCCATGATGCTCAACCTTTACTCACAAGACAACACCTTCATCTCAAGATTCACCTGAGTGAACCTTCTCGGCACTGCATTTAAAGCAAGTACATCCCTCCTTAAGAAAGACAGTAATAACTGTTAACAATCCTCATCAATGTTCTGTTCAAATGTAGAAAGACGGTCTTATTTTTATATTCCATCCCTTCAACAATAAAAGCTAACATTCCTTTTGCCTCCATAATACTTGCATGCTAACATTTTCTGATTTATGTACAAGGACACACAAATCCCCCTACTCTGCAGCATTCTGCTGTCTTGCTCCATTAAAATAATATTTTATTTTTCTATTTTCCCTACCAGAGTAGATAAACTCTTTGTTTCTCATGTTATATTCCATCTACCAATCTTTTTGTCCACTTATTTAATCTATCTACCTCACTCTGCAGTGTCTTTATAACGTCTTTACAGTTTGCTTTCATTCTTAAATCATCTGCAAAGTTGGCTATGATACACTCAGTCACTTCATCCAAGTTAGCATAAGCCTTAAACAGTTTCTTTGCATTGAATTTTTTCTGCCATTTGCCTACCATCCAAGCAACTTGTCAGTTTGTCCTTTAATAGTTCTGTGCTAACCTTCGCACATTTTGCAATAATTCTACATTTTGTATCATTCACATTTTGAAATTGTGTCCCATACACCCAGGTTTAGGTCAATAATATACATCAGGAAGAACCAGGCTCACAACCTTTTCTTTCAGAGTCAATAATTTCAGTTCTTTGCTACTTTTTCTAAATGAACGTTTCAAAATTTTAAAATGATGTTTCTTCAATTTGATTCCCACTCTGGAAGAAGTGCTTCTTTGCCCTATCATCATTCCTGCTCATAGCTTTAAATATGGACTCTGTGTTTGTGTAGAAGTTCCTGAAACTGGATTATTTAACAGAGGCACTGATGAGCTGTTAAGAAGTCTGCAAAGGGCTTAGACTATAAAAACAGGAATCAAATTGACTAGACCCAAAACGTCAGTCTTCCTGCTCCTCTGATGCTGCTTGGCCTGCTGTGTTCATCCAGCTCTACACCTTGTTATCTTTAATCAAATTGTTACATTTGTTTTATTAACTATTGCTCACGGACGAGGAGAAATGGTTAGGTCAGTTAGCTGGATGTGGAGTGATACTAACATCTTAGATTCAATTCCTGCGCCAGCTGAGGTTACCATGAAGGACTCTCCCCTCACCTGAGGCATGACAGCCCTCAGATTAAACTGCCAGCAGTCATCTCTGAGATGGCAACCTCATGGTCCTTTGGGACTATGGCTATTTTACTTTATATTCATAATGACAGTGGTAAAACTCATGTAGTCAGGCTCCTGAAACTGTGTAATTCTGTGTCCTGGGCAGTAGGTGGCAAAGTATTAATACATTGTCCCATAATTTCTCCCCATGTCTTCAGAAAGTTATTTAATTAGAAATGAAAATAAGAAATTTACTATATCTGTGCTTGCACAGTGGACAATCTATATGACACAGGCTTGAGCTCAGATTGCAAGCCAGCCCTGCCGAGTCTTCACCATCCCCCCAGACCTCCCCCTTACTGAGGACAAACGGTCAGTCCTCAGTAAAGGGCTCACCTTTATCCCTCTCCACTCAAAAGTCAACAAATACCGCTCACGCTTGGACATTGAACAGTTTTTCTGCTGCCTCTGCCTCCGCTCTCACTTCTTTAACCGTGAGCCTAACCCTCCCCCTACTGACCCCTTCTCCCGCCTCCAACACACCCTCTCCTCCTGGACACCACCCCAAGGCCTCCTACCCTCCCTCCACCTCTTCATCTCCAGCTGCCGTCATGACATCAATCGCCTCAACCTCTCCACCCCCTCACCCACTCCAACCTCTCCCCCGCACAACGTGCAGCCCTCCGCTCCCTCCGCTCCAATCCGAACTTCACCATAAAGCCCGCAGACAAGGGATGCGCAGTTGTAGTATGGCGCACTGACGTCAGGCGCCAACTCTCCGACACCTCCTCCTACCGCCCCCTTGATCATGACCCCATCCCCGAGCACCAAACCATCATCTCCCAAACCATCCACAACCTCATCACCTCAGGTGACCTCCCACCCACAGCCTCCAACCTCATCGTTCCCCAACCCCGCACCGCCCGCTTCTATCTCCTTCCCAAAATCCACAAACCTGACTGCCCTGGTCAACCCATTGTCTCCGCCTGCTCCTGCCCCACAGAACTTATCTCCACTTATCTCGACTCCATTTTCTCCCCCTTGGTCCAGAAACTCCCTACCTACGTCCGTGAAACCACCCACGCCCTCCACCTCCTCCAAAACTTCCAATTCCCTGGTCCCCAACACCTCATCTTTACCATGGACATCCAGTCCCTATACACCTGCATTCCGCATGCAGATTACCTAAAGGCCCTCCGCTTCTTCCTATCCTGCAGGCCCAACCAGTCCCCCTCTACTGACACTTCGTCCTCACCCTCAACAACTTCTCTTTCAATTCCTCCCACTCCCTACAGACAAAGGGGGTGGCCATGGGTACCCGCATAGGCCCAAGCCATGCCTGCCTCTTTATAGGTTACGTGGAACAATCCCTCTTCCATAGCTACACTGGCCCTAAACCCCATCTCTTCCTCCGTCACATTGATGACTGTATCCGCGCCGCCTCGTGCTCCCACGAGGAGCTTGAACAGTTCATCCACGTCAGCAACACCTTCCGCCCCAACCTTAAGTTCACCTGGACCATCTCTGATACCTCTCTCTCCTTCCTGGACCTCTATGTTTCCATCTCTGGTAACCACCTGGAAACCGATATCCATTTCAAGCCCACCGACTCCCACAGCTACCTAGAATACACCTCCTCCCACCCACCTTCCTGCAAAAATGCCATCCCCTATTCCCAATTCCTTCACCTCCGCCACATGTGCTCCCACGATGAGGCATTCCACTCCTGAACATCTCAGATGTCCTCATTTTTCAAGGACCACAACTTCCCTCCCTCAGTGGTCGAGAATGCCCTTGACTGTGCCTCCCGCATTTCCCACAATTCATCCCTCACACACCCTCCCCGCAATAACAACCAAAACAGAATCCCCCTCATCCTCATGTATCACCCCACCAACCTCTGGATCCAACGCATCATCCTCCGACACTTCCGCCATCTGCAATCCAACCCCACCACCAAAGACATTTTTCCCTCCCCATCCTTATCTGCTTTCCGGAGGGACCACTCTCTCCATGACTGCCTTGTCCGCTCCACACTCCCCTCCAGCCCCACCACACCCGTCACTTTTCCCTGCAACCTCAGGAAATGCTACACCTGCCCCTACACCTCCCCCCTCACCCCCATCCCAGGCTCCAAGAAGACTTTCCACATGAAGCAGATATTCACCTGCACATCTGTTAATGTGGTATACTGTATGCGCTGCTCCCGTTGTGGCCTCCTCTACATTGGGGAAACCAAGCGGTGGTTTGGGGACCGCTTTGCGGAACACCTACACTCAGTTCGCACTAAACAACTGCACCTCCCAGTCGTGAACCATTTCAACTCCCCCTCCCATTCCTCAGACAACATGTCCATCCTGGGCCTCCTGCAGTGCCACAACGATGCCACCTGAAAGTTGCAGGAACAGCACCTCATATTTTGCTTGGGAACCCTGCAGCCCAACTGTATCAATGTGGAATTCACAAGCTTCAAAATCTCCCCTCCCCCAACCGCATCCCAAAACCAGCCCAGCATGTCCCTGCCTTCCTAATCTGTCCTTCCTCCCACCTATCCCCTCCTCCCACCTCAAGCCCACCCCCATCTCCTATCTACTAACCTCAGTACCTCCAGCACTTTCTACTTTTCTTTTAGATTTCCATCATTCACAATATTTTGTTTTTGCAAAAACATATTATGGATGCGACACAATGACTAGGGATAAAAGGTGACTGGCACTGGTTGAGTGCTGTAGACCATGCAACTGAAAGAAATCAAGTGAATGTGGTTTGTGGGCATTTTAAAAGACATTTCTGAGCCTGAATATGCAGAGTTCTACACTTTGTCCCAATGTAACATGGATCATCGGAATATCCAGGGAAACTATATAAACAAACATAAATAGGAACAAAAACAAAGTTGCTGGAAAAGCTCAGCAGGTCTGGCAGCATCTGCGGAGGAGAAAACAGAGTTGACGTTTCGGGTCCGGTGACCCTTCCTCAGAACTGATGGTGGCTGGGAAAACATCAGTTTATATGCAGAAAATAGGGAGGTGGGTGGGGTAGGGAGTAAACAATAGGATAGAGCCCAAAGAGAGAGAAAGACAGTTGGACAGAAAAAGGAGTTGCTAACCATCAGGCTGGGAGGGTGAATCTGAGATAACAAGGTGTAGAGCTGGATGAACACAGCAGGCCAAGCAGCATCAGAGGAGCAGGAAAGCTCATTTTCTGAAGAAGGGTCTAGGCCCGAAACGTCAGCCTTCCTGCTCCTCTGATGCTGCGTGGCCTGCTGTGTTCATCC
>JAHRHZ010000099.1:2329383-2347969 GCA_024137785.1 Ginglymostoma cirratum
TCATTTTCTGAAGAAGGGTCTAGGCCCGAAACGTCAGCCTTCCTGCTCCTCTGATGCTGCGTGGCCTGCTGTGTTCATCCAGCTCTACACCTTGTTATCTCAGATTCTCCAGCATCTACAGTTCCTACTATCTCTGGGAGGGTGAATAGTTGTTAATGGGGATTGTTAGTGACTAACAACAGGGGGTGTGTAGTGGCAGGTTATGTGGTAACAAGGCCTGGTGTGTGGGGTGGGGGGCTGGGACCTGGGAGAGTTTAGGCCCTAAAATTATTGAACTCAATATTGAGTCCGGAGGGCTGTAGGGTCCCCAATGAAAATAAGGTGTTGTTCCTCCAGCTTGCGCTGGGCTTCACTGGAACACTGCAGCAAGCCGGAGACAGCAATGTTGGCCAGGGAGCAAGGTGGTGCATTGAAGTGGCAGGCATCAGGTAGTTCAGGGTCTTTTTTGCGAGCAAGACATAGATGTTCTGCAAAGAGGTCGCCAAGTCTACGCTTCGTTTCTCCAATGTAGAGGAGACCACATTGTGAGCAACGAATGTAGTAGACTAGATTCTTGGAAGTACAGGTGAAATGTTGCTTCACCTGGAAGATATATTTGGGCCCTTGGATACTGGGGAGGGAGGAGGTAAATGGGCAGGTGTTGCACCTTTGCCGGTTACAGGGGAAGGTGCCATAGGACTGTGGGGAGGTGTTGGGAGGGAAGTATGGACCAGGGTGTCCCGGAGGGAACGGTCCCTGCAGAAGGCGGACAAGGGAGAGGAGGAGAATATGTGTCTGGTGGTGGCATCTTGCAGGAGGTGGCGGAAATAGCGTCTGATGATCTTCTGGATGTGGATGCTGGTAGGATGGTAGGTGAGGATAAGGGGAACCCTATTGCTGTTGTGGGAGGGAAGAGAAGGGGTGAGGGCAGGAATGCGGGAGATGGGTCGGACCCAATTGAGGGCCCTGTCAACAACAGAGCTGGGGAATCCTCGGTCGAGGAAGAATGTGGACATTTCGGAGGCTCCCTTGTCGAAGTTGGCCTCATCTGAACATATGCGACGGAGACAGAGGAACTGAGAGAATGGGATGGAGTCTTTACAGGACGTGGGGTGTGAGGATGTATAGTCCAGGGAGCTGTGCGAGTCGGTGGGTTTGTAATGGATATTAGTGGCCAGTCTATCCCCAGAAATGGAAACAGAAATGTCGAGGAAGGGAAGGGAAGGAGTCAGAGATGGACCATGTGAAAGTGAGGGCAGGGTGGAAATTGGAGGCAAAATTGATGAAGTTTTCCAATTCTCGACGAGAGAGGGAAGCAGCACCGATGATACCATTGATGTATCGGAGAAAGAGTTGTGGGTGGGGGCCAGAATAGGACTGGAACAAGGAATGTTCCACGTACCCCATGAAGAGACAGGCATAACTAGGGCCCATGCGGGTACCCATGACAACCCTTACCTGAAGAAAATGAGAGGAGCTGAAAGAGAAGTTGTTGAAGGTGAGGACAAGATCAGCCAAGTGGAGGAGGGTGGTGGTGGGTGGGGATGGTTCAGGTCTTTGCTCCAGGAAGAAGCGGAGAGCCCTAAGACCTTCCTGGTGGGGAATGGATGTGTAAAAGGATTGCACATCCATGGTAAAGAGGAGGTGGCTGGAGCGGGTAAACTGGAGGCTTTGAAACCGGCGTAAGGCGTCAGATGAATCATGGATGTATATGGGTAGGGATTGTACCGGGGGGAGAAGACTGAGTCAAGGTAGGAAGAGATGAGTTCTGTGTGGCAGGAGCAACCTGAAACAATGGGTCTACTCGGACAGTCCTGTTTGTGGACTTTTTGGCAGGAGGTAGAAACGAGCTGTGCGGGTTTGGTGGACTATTAGCTTGGAAGCGGATGGGGGGAGATCACCGGATGAAATGAGATCCGTAACTGTAGTGGATACAATGGCCTGATGTGCCATGGTGGGGTCATGGTCCAGGGGAAGGTAGGAGGAGGTATCTGAGAGCTGGCGCTCAGCCTCTGCAAGGTAGAGGTCAGTACGCCAGACAACAATAGCACCACCCTTATCGGCAGGCTTGATGACAAAGTTAGGGTTAGATCTGAGTGAGCAGAGTGCAGTCATTTCGGAGGGAGATAGGTTGGATTTGTTGAGAGGGGCAGTAAAATTGAGGCGACTAATGTCACGTCGACAGCTCTCAATGAAAAGATCGAGTGCAGGTAAAAGGCCGGAGGGAGGGTTCCAGGTGGAGGGAGAGTTTTGGAGTTGGGCAAAGGGGTCTGTGGGGCGGGGAGAGGACTCTTGTCCAAAGAAATGAGCATGGAGGAGAAGACGGCAGAAGAACAGTTCGGCATCATGTCGTGCCTGAAATTCATTAAGGTGGGGACGCAGAGGGATAAAGCTGAGGCCTTTGCTGAGTACAGAGCGTTCAGCATTGGAGAGCGGAAGGTTAGGAGGGATGGTGAATACCCGACAGGAGGTGGGGGAGTTGGGGGAGGGGATAAGTCAGAGGGAAGGTGAGGAGAGGAAGGTTTTGGAGGGCCATGGGTATCTTTGAGTTGTTGCATCTTGTGGGCCTTGATGCCTGAAAGGAAAAGAAAAAGTTTCTTGTTAGCATGACGAATGAGCTGGAGAATGAAGTGGAACTGCGGAGTGGTGTAGCCCTGAACCAGTGTGTTGCAATGCTGTTGGAGAGAAAGGTTGAGAGTGCGCATGTGGCGCTGAATGGCACTGAGTGTGGGTCTCAGGATGCGGCGAGAGCAGCTATCCGTGGAATATTGAACATCATGGATATATCCGTGATCCTGGGAGGATTCAAAACATGAGGGATGAAACATCAGTTGGAATTCACGTGGGGTGGGTCTGAACCAGAGGCAGTCACTGAGGTATGTGATATGGCTGTGGAAACGAGTTTTAGCAAAGACTTGGTCAAACACCAGGAGTGAAAGTGAAATTAAAGTCGGCGGGCAAGAAGAGGGATTGGAATGGAAATCCCGTCGGAGAGAGGAGCAGAACTTCTTCAAGGTGGGCATGCCTGGAAGAGATGTGGCAGTGAGTTAAATATTAAATAAAAACCAAAAGAACTGCGGATGCTGTAAATCAAGAACAAAAACAAAGTTGCTGGAAAAGCTCAGCAAGTTTGGCAGCATCTGTGGAGGAGAAAACAGAGTTAACATTTCAGGTCCGGTGACCCTTCCTCAGAACTGATGGTGGCTGGGAAAACATCAGTTTATATGCAGAAAATAGGGAACTTGATAATTTCAATAATTTTAGGGCCTAAACTCTCCCATGTCTCAGCCCCCCACCCCACACACCAGGCCTTGTTACCACATAACCTGCCACTACACGCCCCCTGTTGTTAGTCACTAACAGTCCCCATTAACAACTATTCACCCTCCCAGCCTGATCGGTAGCAACTCCTTTGTCTGGCCAACTGTCTTTCTCTCTCTTTGGGCTCTATCTTATTGTTTACTCCCTACCCCACCCATCTCCCTATTTTCTGCATATAAACTGATGTTTTCCCAGCCACCATCAGTTCTGAGGAAGGGTCACCGGACCCGAAACGTTAACTCTGTCTACTCCTTCACAGATGCTGCCAGACTTGCTGAGCTTTTCCAGCAACTTTGTTTTGATTTACAACATCCGCAGTTCTTTTGGTTTTTATTACACAAACATAATTATCCATTTGTGCCATTTCTTGGAGCATTCCACCAATCACTTGCTGAAGTTACAGCAAGAACTCAGGAGATGCCCATGGAAATTGGGAATTTAAGTACACAAAACACTGTCCAGAATAGGAATATGATGAAGATAGGAATAATTAACCAAATAGCTGCCAGAGTGGAGCATCTTCCAGCGTAACAATGCAATGTGGTTTAATCTGCTCCTGAGCTTCTGCAATATAAATGTCTGCTGGGAGATCAGGAAAAATTAAACATTGCAATAGAATAAATCAGGCTGTTTGGGAATACTTTAGTCAGATAATCATACATGTAATTTAAAGGTCAGGATTAAGATAAATCAGTATCCATGCTGAAAAATGCCTGAGGCACCCCAGAAGTAAATTATCATGCTGATGAAATCATGTATGATTTGAGATTTCAGCTAATATTAACAATTTCATTCAGTAAAGAAATAGGTAACCATAAGCTGTTTTCACACAGCATTAACGTAGATCACCTGCTTTTGCCATAAGATATTATAAGAGATGAGTGCTCCTCACTGAGCTAGTGATGTTATATGTGCGTTATGTCTCATTTCTAGTCATCAGCCTCTATCTCCACTACAAACTATTGCTCTCCTAACACCGCTGCTGTGCTTTATGCTCACCTGTTCATTACTTATCTCTCTACCTTCTAAAAGCACCATTCTCACACTCAAACCTAATGGAAAAAGCATATTAAAAGGACCTGCTAATTATATTTAAAACTTATCTTTATGCTCTTATGGTCCAGGTGGAGATTTACAATCCTAATACAATTCTTAAAATTGTCCAAGTTTTTGCATGTTGCCGGCAAATGGAACTAGATCAGTTTAGGATATCTGGTTGGCATGGACGAATTGGAACAAAAGGTCTGCTTTACAACTCTATGACTCTAGTGCTCCTCTCTGAATCTTGGGCTCAATTTTAACTCTGCATAAAGATTGTTGGGCCATGGTTAAATCAAACAAGGTCAGGTTCAGAACGTAAGGGTTCAATCTCTGTTCCAGCTGAGGCAGACATGGAGCATGCCTCTTTATCCCGCTTCATAGCAAAAATCACAGTATAAGGCAAGATTCAAAGACCCTTGAATAATCAAATATGTTAGGCAAAGAAGTGAAAGGATTTCAAACGAATTGAAATTTTACACATCATTGGAAACAGATTATTCTGTTGGTCTTTCGAGGAGGTGTGGTTAGGAGGGCACAAATGCATAATGACATCTACCTTTGCCAATATATTAAGTTTTAGAAAGTGCTCCCTATTGGCTTGAAATTAGAATTGTAATGCAGTCAAGGTGCTAAAATCCAATAAGTGTTTTCCACCTTCCACTATGTACTGTTTTTCTGGGGTTACTTCACTCCCAAATCCCCTCTGAAGTTACAGTAAACCACCTCAAGACCTGAAACTTTCAATACATTCTTTCCAAGGCTACAAACTGGAAGAAATCTACAATGTACCCTCTGTCTACATTTCTTAGGCTTAACCACAATTTCTTAATTCCCCAAATATTTTTACTTTTACACTTGAACAGTGGCTGTTAATTCCCGACCATTAATCCTTTTCCATTTAGGATGAACTTGTTCTAAAGCTTATTCATTTCCCTTGAATTCCATTTACTTATGTTAAAAAAAAATTGTTGCTATAGGAACTCGCATGGGTCTTAACTGTTCGAATTTTTCTTTCAGCACTGACCAACTTCCAACATTGAGGTTTTCCTCTATTTTACCATGTTGCCTAAGCAACCTTCACTTTCCCAGGCTGACTCTTAATTTACAGTGTCTATTGCACTGCTCATTTTTGAATTGTCAATACCTACAAACAGTCTGTCCTGCATTGCTTTCTGTAGATAGATTTACAACAGTCTCAAAGAGCTTTGGTTTGTCTTGGCAGTTTTTAACCATCTTCTCAGCTCACTTTGTGATTCTGTCTGGAACAAACTCTAGGACTTTGTGCCAACAAGCGTCGATTATAGATTTTCAGGCAAATGTATCGGGTTACCACAGAAATCAACAATGTCACACACTCCAAGCGGAAAAACAGTTGACAAAGAGAACATTCTGGTCCTCGGCTCTTCCCAAGGGTGTATCTGTTCCCTAGCAGGTATGTCAGAGATGTGGAAAAAGCTGATCAGAGTAGAAGCAGAACTGGGACCAGATGACTATTTTGCATTAGTGTTCAACAACAAAGAGGACTGCTGTTTGACAAAACATGAACACTCAAAATTACCCCATAGCAACTCTGAGTACTTCTAGTGATTTTTGCTTTGATTTGGAACTGAGACAACTCTCCGTATTCAGTGTTTTACAATATGCTTTGCTCATTATGTTTGCTCAAAATCCTCCAATTTTGTCAGCAGGTATATATTCACACAACTTAACTGCTTCCACAATAATCATGTGCATTCCTCAGCCTAGTCTCTTTGCCAAAAACATGAAAATTAGCTGTAATTCCAAAGAAATCCATGCCAAACTTCCTAAGTTGGCAGCATTTGAGCTACATTATCCTCACAGCATGCATTTGAAGTAGGTCAAAATTTGATAGACATTAGCACCATAAATATACATGAACTTGAGAACCCAATTAAATAAAACATTAAGTAAAATTTAGCAGACCTAATCATACATGAGGTGCCAGACAACTGCTAGCATCCCTTTGTTATTAAAAGATATAGAACAGGAAAGTCCAAGCCAGGCAGTCTGACCTTTGTGATGGGGTAATTACTAAAAAGAGGAACAGATCTTCATTTGGAGTAGTATGAATTCATCAGGGACAAGCAACATAGACTTATTACAGCAAGGTCATGTTTGGCAGACCCGATTGAATTTTTTGATCAATAGGGTGGATAAGGGTAATGTATATGATGTGGTCTAAATGGACTTTAGCAAGCCTTTTGACAAGGTTGTTCGTGCCAGACTGGGCAAGAAGGCAATATCCTCACAAAATGAGATACTGGTGCCAAAATTGACTGAAGGAAGAAACTGAGGGTAATGGTAGAGGGACGTTTCTCTACCTGCAAGTCTGGTTTCCAGTGGGGTTCTGCTGGGTTTGGTGCTCAGGCCTTGCTGCCTATGGAATACATTAACCATTGGGGCTTAAATGTGGTAGTATAATTAAAATGTTCTCATTAAAATTAGTAGGGTGTTAAGTAATGCAGACAGACATAAACTTCAAAACCATATCAAATGACTGAACAGAGCAGTTGCAAGCTCAGGAACAGCTGACAAGATACTATACATGGTCAGACTCTAGAAAGGACTGAAAACCAGAGGGGTTTTTTGTACATAATCCATAAATCTCAGAAGGTGGCAGACGGGGTAGATAAGATGGTTAAGGCAGAATATGGGATATTTTCCTCTATTAACAGAGGCATAGAACTCAAGGCAGGGAGGTTATGCTGGAAATTTACAAAATACTGATTAGACCACAATCGAAGTATTACTTGCAGTCACAACATTTAGGGATGATAAAATTGCACCAGAGATGCAGAGATTTACAGGGATGCTGCCTGGGGCTGGAAGGTCTGTGCTATAGGCTGGGGTTGTCTTTGTTAGAGCAATGAAAGGTGAAAGGGAACCTGCTAAAGGTGAATACGATTTTGAGGGGTATAGATTGGGTGGATAGGAAGTTTCAGAAATACATACCCGATAATAAAATTGGAGGATTCTGAACAAACATAAGAATATTGTAAAACACACTTCTGAGACTTGTCTCAGCTCCAAATCAAAGCAAAAATTACTGTAGGCACTCAGCAGCTCGGAGTTGTTTTCAATTAGTAGAAGGGTCAATATCCAGGGAATATTAAATTTAAGGTAGAAGTACAAGAGGAGAGTTGTGGAGAATTTCTCCCAGAGGATGGTGGGGGTTTGTAATTAACTGCCTGAAAGAATGATCGTGTCAGAAGCTCTAGTGACATTTAAGCAGTGTTTAGATAACCACTTGCATTGCCAGATTCCAGGGCAATGGGCCAAAATTGACAAAATGGGATTAGTGTTATCTGAGATAACAAAGGTGTGGAGCTGGATGAACACAGCAGGCCAAGCAGCATCTGAGGAGTAGGAAAGCTTGACGGCTCGGTCCAGGCCCGAAACGTCAAGCTTTCCTACTCCTATGATGCTGCTTGGCCTGCTGTGTTCATCCAGCTCCACACCTTTGTTATCTCAGATTCTCCAGCATCTGCAGTACCTATTATCTCTATTAGTGTTATCAGATCTTTGTTGACTGGTGCTGCCTTGATGGACTGAAAAGCTTCCTTCTGTGCTATAAAACCCAAATAAGTGAGAGCCCACAAACTCTTTTCTAATAATAATTTCCTTTATTTTGCAAAGATGTATTTAGCCATGAGCAGCTGGGTTTTAATCAAACAAACCAAAGCCCATATCATCATCCGATTCCTCAGACTCTTCCTTCTTCACCTCCTTCACTTCCTCTTTGTCAGCAGCTGGAGCAGCCTCAACCACAGGGGCCACAAATGCCGAGGGATCAGCCAGGTAAGCCTTGACCTGTTGTTAAGAACAAGGAACAATTTCCTGTTATCTCTCATTGCCAATTTTCAAATCAGTGCAAATGACCCATTTCAACTTCAAGGAAGGAAGAAGTAGAGATGGAGGTTTTAGGGAGGGAGTTTCAGAACTGAAGAAAGTCAGTCTAAGGAAAAATTGAACACAGATAACAAGGTGTGGAGCTGGATGAACTCAGCAGGCCAAGCAGCATCATAGGAAAGCTTGACGTTTCGGGCCTAGACCCTTCATCAGAAATGTTTTTCTTCTTGGGCCTGTGATTGGGGTGAGGGAGGAAGTGTGGGGGCAGGTGTAGCACTTCCTGCAGTTGCAGGGAAAAGTGCCCGGTGTGGTGGGGCTGGAGGGGAGTGTGGAGCGGACAAGGGAGTCGCGGAGGGAGTGGTCCCTCCGGAAGGCAGATAAGGGTGGGGAGGGAAAAATGTCTTTGGTGGTGGGGGCTGATTGCAGATGGCGAAAGTGTCGGAGGATGATGCGTTGGATTCGGAGGTTGGTGGGGTGGTACGTGAGGACGAGGGGGATTCTTTTTTGGTTATTATTGAGGGGACAGGGCGTGAGGGATGAGTTACAGGAAATGCGGGAGACTCGGTCTAGGGCGTTCTCAACCACTGTGGGGAGGGGAAGTTGCGGTCCTTGAAGAATGAGGACATCTGAGATGTATGGGAGTGGAATGTCTCATCCTGGGAGCAGATGCGGCGGAGGTGAAGGAATTGGGAATAGGGGATGGCATTTTTGCAGGAAGGTGGGTGGGAGGAGGTGTATTCCAGGTAGCTGTGGGAGTCAATGGGCTTGAAATAGACATCAGTTTCTAGGTGGTTACCCGAGATGGAGACAGAGAGGTCCAGGAAGGACAGAGAAGTGTTGGAGATGGTCCAGGTGAACTTCAGGTTGGGGTGGAAGGTGATGCTGAAGTGGATGAACTATTCAAGCTCCTCGTGGGAGCACGAGGCCGATGCAGTCATCAATGTAATGGAGGAAGAGGTGGGGTTTAGGGCCAGTGCAGGTATGGAACAGGGATTGTTCCACATAACCTACAAAGAGGCAGGCATAGCTCGGGCCCACGCAGGTACCCATGGCCACCCCCTGTCTGTAGGAAGTGGGAGGAATTGAAAGAGAAGTTGTTGAGGGTGAGGAAGTGTTTGGCTAAGCGGATGAGGGTGTCGGTGGAGGGGGACTGGTCAGTTCTGCGGGACAGGAAGAAGCGGAGGGCCTTTAGGTCATCTGCATGGGGAATACAGGTATATAGGGACTGGACGTCCATAGTAAAAATGAGGTGTTGGGGACCGGGGAATTGGAAGTTCTGGAGGAGGTGGAGGGCGTGGGTGGTGTCACGGACGTAGGTAGGGAGTTCCTGGACCAAGGGGGTAAAAATGGAGTCTAGGTAGGTGAAGATGAGTTCGGTGGGGCAGGAGCAGGTGGAGACAATGGGTCGACCAGGGCATTGAGGTTTGTGGATTTTGGGAAGGAGATAGAAGCGGGCGGTGCGGGGTTGGGGAACGATGAGGTTGGAGGCTGTGGGTGGGAGGTCACCTGAGGTGATGAGGTTGTGGATGGTTTGGGAGATGATGGTTTGGTGCTCAGGGGTGGGGTCATGATCCAGGGGGTGGTAGGAGGTGGTGTCAGAGAGTTGGCACCTGGCCTCAGCAATGTAGAGGTCAGTGCGCCATACTACGACTGCTCCTCCCTTGTCCGCGGGTTTTATGGTGAGGTTGGGATTGGAGCGGAGGGCTGCACATTCTGCGGTGGAGAGGTTGGAGTGTTTGAGAGGGGTAGAGAGGTTGAGGCGATTGATGTCTCAACGGCAGTTGGAGATGAAAAGGTCGAGGGAGGGTAGGAGGCCTTGGGGTGGTGTCCAGGAGGAGGGCTTGTGTTGGAGGCGGGAGAAGGGATCAGTAGAGGGAGGGTTAGATTCACGGTTGGAGAAGTAATTGAACACAATTCATTTTTATCTATTTAATAGTAAAAGAAAAACATCATTCTCAAGAATGTCGAATTACAAACAGTTGGGATGCAATTTTTTGAAGAGTTGAGTTGTGACTGCTTTTAACCCTAAATGAATACAAAATCTGTATTTTGTTACACAGGACATCTACAATATTTACAGAGTAAACTGAGACGAGTGCATGCTTCATGAACATACAAATGTATGACTGAGGAGCAGAAGTACGTGATTCAACTGCATGTCTGTCCAGTTCCTATTTCAAATTCCACATTTCCATCTATTGACAACATTCAACTTCCATGCCTAACAAAAATGCATCTTCTTCCATCTAAAAGACATTCAATGATCTCCGCCCCATTGCCTTCTGGAGGTAGACAGTTCCAAAGTTACACAAACCCCAGAGAAATTCTCTCTTCAGCTCTGCCCTAGAAGGGCCACCCTAATTTTAAAATTGTCCCCTTAGTTCTGAACAAACCCACAAAAAGGCAACATTTTCTAATACCCACCTTGACAAGATTGTTCAAGTTCTTATATGCCTCAATCGAGTCACCTCTCATTGTTTTAAACTGCAGTGAAAAGAAGCCCAACCTGTCCAATTTTTCCTCAAAATTGAACCCACTTATACTAGATTTTACATCTGGAATATCTCCTCTGACATCCCCCCACTGCAGTTACATCCTTCCTTAAGACAAAAACGGCATACTGTATTTGAGATGTGGTCGATTCATAGCTCTGTAACATCAAAGCATAACATTCTAGCTTTTAGGTTCCATTCCTCTTGTAATAGAGGCTAGTATTCCATTAGGCTCCTGGACTACTTGGTAACTTTTTAAAAATCACTGCACTAGAACACTTAGATCCTTCCGCTTCTTCAAATTCCAGTCACGCTCTGTTGAAGTAATAATCCATTCTTGTTCCTTCCTGCCACAGTGGACAATTTCACGTGTACCCACATTATTCTCACTTATTCAATCCGTATATCAACTTCTTGCCCTCTTCACAAGTATTTTCCTACATACCACTGTATGTAAATTTAGCTACCACACCTTTGCCTCCCTCATCCACGTCACTGATGAGTTGAGGTCCCACTCTTCATTGTGCCAGAAAGAGATGCATTTATGCATCCTTTCGTTTTCTGTCTGCCAATCAAATCTTATATACGACCCTTTGAAATTCTAGAAGGCATTTGACAAGTACAGTAACTCATTGGGTTTCCCCTTATTCACAGCACCTACCCCTTCAAAGAACTCCAAAAAAATCTGGCGAAGCAGGATTTCCCTTTCACAAAACTGTGCTGACTCTTACTGATTACCTTGACTTTTTCTAATTGCTCCTAATTTCCTTAATTATCCAACTTCAGTAACTGTTCCCCACGACAAATTTCAAGCTAAAACTATCTTTGTTTCCGGATTTCTGCCACTTTCCCTTCTTGAACATGTACACGGTTACATTTACTACATTCCAGTCTGATGGAACCAATCCAGAATGGAGTGAATTTTGAAAAATTAACAAACGTATTACTACCCCATTAGCCACCTCTCTAGGACCCTAGGATGGAGCACATCAGACCTAGCTTTCGCCATATCGCTTCCAGAGTGGTGAGAATTTCACTAGTCCTTTTCTTCACTCCACCTCCTAATTTACATTTAACACCACCAGTGGAAGCAACAGAAGGAGCTACTCAATTGAGATGGGTTTCGCTCAGTGTTCTAGTAAAGCAGATAATGAGGACTGTGGATAAGGTCTTAACCAAAGGAAAAAATGGGACACAAGGATGGTCCAGTAAAGGGCAACATAGCATTCAAACTGAAAAGTGAAGACAATAAATACGGTTCAGTGGTTTGTTCAAAGACAAAAAGAGTGGAAAATAGAGGAACACGAGAGTAACTAGGATGCTTGCAAGGAATAAGTAATAAAAGAGATTGAAACTTTTGGAATGCACAAAGCATCAATAACAGATGAATTACTGGGACAAATAGAGATGAATGGTTTAGATGAAACTTCTATTGCAGAGACATTGTTACAAAGTGACCAGTTTCAGGAAATTAATATTCCAGGGTATGCAACACTTCAAGATAACAGGCAGAACAGAAAAGGAGTACTTGCCCTGATAGGAAAGGGTGGAATGAGGACAGTCGCAAGGAAGGATCTTGATTGAACAGTTCACAAAATAGAATCAAGTATAGATTAATATTGGAAAGAAAAAAGGGTCAGAAAATGCTGGCAAGTGAAGAAATTAGAGTCTTACTTTCAAAAGTAAAAACCAGAAGAAACCAACCTCAAAAAAAAATCCAATTCGAATACATACACGCAGGCAGGATTGCTTACTAAGACACTTGTTTTTCAAATCAGATTCACGTTCAAAGGCAAAATTTGTGATTATGCCATCAAGGTATAAGCTAGATATTTTCAAACTAACCTGTTCAGAGATGCTATTACACACCTCTGGAGCAGATTGGACTTGAATTTGAGCCTCCTGGTCCATAGTCATGGACACTGCCACTGTACCACAAAAGCCTACAGGGTATCAACTAACAATAAACCTTTCAACACTACTCTCACAACTTGATTCATATACTATTACCTTTTCAGCTAATGGGAAGGAGTAGTCTGTCTCCACAGCAATAGCCAGCACTCTCTTGTAGCCGTTGATGATGGAGTGTGGTATAGAGGCAATGGTTGGATAACCAATCTGCAAGCACACACTGGCCACGTTGCGAACACCCTGTGTAAACAATTGACATCATTAACAAAATCTGTACTGCTGGGACTAGAATTTCCAACCACAGCAGGAAAAGGCAAACTATTTAAAAAGTACTAATTTGAATGAAAGAAATTACAAGGACATAATACTCCAGTTCAAGGCATTACTGAAAATTCCAGTCTTAATTGTGCACTGTTATCTCCACCTTTAAACAGTGGTTTCTTGTCACTGAAGGCTAAAGAATTTGGCACAGATTTAACAGCCTGTCTGAAGAGAGAATATTGAGATTTGACAGTATGTAATGTCAATCTCTGAATCTTAAAACTGCACAATATGCAGAATGGCTACATGTCAAAATCCTCATAACCGAGGTCTTTGTGGTCCATAAAACCCCCAAGCAAAAAGCCCTAGTAATTTCACTCAACATACATTGAGGAAACATTTATGCAGAGTTTCTTCAGTGATATCCAGGACCTCAGGGTTGTACACACTTCCATTGTCATAAACTTGCATGATCACCAAGCCGTAGGAGAAGGGAGAGATGTTCAACATGTTCAGCAGCGTGGCTTCACTGGCTCCCACCTTGTCACCGACCTTGATGAGTTGTACATCACTCTACAGGAAAAGCCAATAGTTTGTCAGGACAAAAATCAACATTACTGTTAATTCATTTTACAGAGTTAAGGAAAACAACAGTTCATTCAAGGTTCAGGAAGAAAACAAGTACTATAACTTCGCAGTCTTTAATGCAACATCATGAAGCAGCAATCTGGGAGTAAACTACATGATTTATCATGGAGAAGATAGCTATTGATAAAAGTGAATAAATTCTCAAAATTGCATGTCAAACATCAATTTTAAAAATCTTCCAATCCCATTTAAAACTATTTGTTTGCATTTAAACAATAGGTAAAATAATAAATGTAAGATGATCAGATCAGCATTAAACACCCTTGCGTTCTACAATAAAAACAAGTCATCTCAAACAATAGGGTCTCCATTAGTTTAATTACAACAAATAGAAAAGAAACTGCCCTTAGGTTGAGAAATACCACAGCAGCATAAGTATCAATTGTCAGGCCAATTGTTAAAGACAGGTAGGAGAGCTTAAAAACTGTTAGCAGTAGTGAACAACAGTGTCAGTTCATTTTGTTGATGAAAGGAAACTGCAAGTAAATTGAACAATTTTGAGGTGCACGAATTCATTCATCAGCACTTACCAAAATTTCAATGGTACCTCTGGAGATCTTAGTAGTGATGCCCAAAGCCTGGAAGAATGAGGTCTTCTCAGGACCTAAACCTGTGTTTTGACTCGGCACAGTGACCTCACATGGGGCAATCGCACCAGCACGTGCAGCAGCCGGCACCTGTTGAAGAAACAAGAAACCAGCACTAGTGAGAAATAAACAAAAGAATTGTTAACAATTAAGCAAAGTTATCCAGCATTAGAAAGCAAGACAACTTTCAATTTAAAGATTTGTTTGTACATTCATATCTACAAAACAAACTCTGCCAACACCTTTTACAAACAAGGGATAGACTTAGCCAGTATTAAAGGCTCCCACTATTACAATGCATTTCCACTCATGGTAGCAGAGGAATGACATATCAACAGAGACACGAATTACATTTAGGTTTAATCACAGACCAACCAAACCCATCAAAAGTGACTTAAAAATTCAATGATTTCTATGTCAGACCTCTACCTTGATACAAAGCCACTGTACTTTTACCATGTAAAATGTATCAGAGCTGCAGCCCAGCAAAACATTACCTTGTTGGACAGCAGCAGGTCACGGACCTCACACAAATCCTCCTTGGTGAACACAAAGCCGACATTTCCACGGATATGTGGCAGAAGTCTGGAGAGAAACTAGACTTTAGTACAATGACACATATACAAAATGAGCACATCGATTCACGCGCTGTCATAAATACCATATATAATATATATACTCTAGCAGTATGTTTACTTTTCCAGGGCAGGATTGTTCTCCAGATGACCTCTGATAGCTTTGCGCATCATGGTATTCTTGCCCATCAGGACAATGGCCTTTCCACGCAATGACATCCGGATATGCTGCATCTGTTTGGATCCAACATTGTCTGCACCAACAATGAAGCACTTTGGATAGTCATCCAACAGTTGCTAAAAAGAGGATACGGAAACAATATAACTATACGCAAAACAACAGGCCTCAATAAGCTTTCCATTTGTTGACATGAAACAAAGAGTCATAACTCAAATACAAGCCCGACCAGGAATTACCTCGTGGGATTGGCTTCAAGTAAGGGTACAGAACATATCTCAATGATTCATAGGACGCAAGCGTCACTGGCAAGACTAGCATTCATTCTTCATCCCTAAGCACACTCAAAAGGTAATAGTGAGCCACCTTTTTGAGGTGTTCCAATTCCTGTGATCTAGGTGCACCTTCAGTACTGTTGGGAAAGGCACTGCAGGATTTACACTCAGAGACAGTGAAGGAACCGTGATATTGATCAAAAGCAGGATGGTAAGAGATTTAATGGGGATTTATAGGCAGCAGTGTTCCCATGTATCCGATGCCCTTGTTCCTCTAGGTGGTATGGATTTGGCAGGAACTATCAAAGCACTTGGTGAAGTACGTAGGGTGTTGACAATGTCCCAGTGGTGCTGGGAGTCAACATTTAAATTGGTGAATAGGGTTCCAATCAGGTCAACTGCTTCGTCCTGCACAGCACCGAACCTCAAGTATTCCGCACTCACCCTAGGAAATCGAAAGTCTTCCACCAAATGACTGAACTATGCTTTGTAGATGGTAGACAAATTTTGGGCAGCTAGGGAGTTACTCACTGCAGAATTCTCAGTCTGCTCTTGTAGTCACAGTATTTATGTAGTGATCTAGTCAAGTTTCCACACAAGCGACTGCCTGAATGTTGATGGTGGGGATTCAGCAATGGTAATTTGATGATCATAAAAAGAATAGGTACATTCTCTCTTGTTAGAAATGGTCAGTGTTTGGCATTCAATTTAACAGTTACCACCAGCGTAGTCCTGTTAAAAATTGACATCACAAACAAATGCTTCCAAATATGGTAATTATCTATAAGGTTTTTGTTTCTTTATCCAGCACCTAAGCTGCTGGAGATCAAAACCCTCCTCTTTGTCTTGTTCCCAGCTCCAAGCTCTGCTGTAACGCTTCTACCGATATCTCGAGCCAGAAAGCAAATGCTTCTCTCCCCACACCCATCTCACACACATACACAGATTACCACATCTTTAGTGGAGAAAACCAAGACAGAATCACACCGATTACTAACTCAGAATTTACACCTCCACCATATAGTCAATATAATTTCAACAAATTAAAATGCCAGTGTGATGGAACGAGCGAAGGGCTGATGGATAAAATCCAGTCAGTAACAATTTACACCTGAGCAGTGGATTGAAAGAGTTATATTATATTTAAGGCCTCAAACAATCAACGTTGTGACACAATTATACAACCACACTGGGACAGTAGAGAGTTCCAGACATGTCAACACCTGATTGTTTAAAAAATGCATCCGCTTGCATTGTCTTCAGGAGAGTTTAGCAACTGTATTTTGGAAACCATTTAACATCTTATGTTTCTTGTAGTTTGACTTTGATGGGTCAGTGAGTCGATTCATGTCCAGTTTCATACTGCTGCACCTCTGTCAGATCTAGCCTGATCACTTTAAATTACAGAACTGGGTAAAGCTGCCATTCCGCCTCGATTGTGACAGCTCTAGGAAATCTCTTCCCCAATGCTTGAAGCAACTTTGCTAGGACAGTAATGAAAACAGTTCATTTGGACAGTTAATGATAAGCTATACTCACAATAATTTTCAAAAAATAGTTGGACTTCCACGTAGCTCTGTCTTCCCTGGGCATCTTTACGTGCTTCCAAGGATTGCCACTGACTGGTTTAAAGACAAGATTTTACTGCAGGAAAATGGGGGAAAAAAAGCATAATGAGGCAAAAATTCACAAGATAATATCAAAAGGATTGTTTTTCAGAAAAGCAACAATTATGAGATGACACAATTACTACAAAAATCATTTAAATGCTTCAACAGAAGCTTAATACTTAATACCCCAAAACAAATTGGCCGAGCTAGGAACCGCTATAAAAAGCCAATATCTTTTGCAAAGTATTAGTGGAAGCTGGGGAAGGACAAAATCAGATTGGTTTGAAGTGTTGCCTTGTGTAACTTTAACAGCTTCTCCACTCATGTCAAGGTTCACTTGCTCCTTCAACATGTCACTAAACTACAATTCACTTCCCTTATAACTCAACATTAGTTATTAACAGTCAGACAATCTAATAAATACACAAACCCATCCAGGGGCCCATTGTGCAAAGCCTCATTTATTGTCCATTCCCCCAAGGCCACTAGTCCCCTCAAGCCTAGGTCACTGTTTAATGAAATTATGGCTAATCTGATTGTAACATCAACTCCACATTCTTGCCTACCGCCAAATAATCCTTCACTCTCTTATCGAAAATCTATCAAACCCAGCCTTAAAAATATTCTAATACTCTGAAATTTTCATCCTCCAACAGTTGTAGTGGCAAAAATTCATGACTCAAGAGAAATATTATAACCTTCTGCCTTAAATGGGTGACTACTTATTTTTAAATAGCAACCCCTAGTTTAGGTTCTCTCACCAAGGGAAATTTCTTTTCCAACATCCATCCTGTCAAAGCCCCTCAGGATCTTGCGTATGCCAATCAAGTCACCTCTTAAGACTCCCACATTCCAGTCGACATAAGCCTAGCCCATCTAACTGTTCCACCAAAGCCGACCAACCTCATCCCAGGTCTCATAAACCATCGCCCCAAACTGCTTCCAAAGTATTTACATCCTTCCTTAAATAAGGAGACCAACTAGGGTCTCACCAATGATTTGTATAACTGAAACAGAACCTCCCTAATTTTGCAACCAAACGCAAACGTTTTCAGCAAGGTTTATCAAATGAATCATAAAGCGAGGAAGACAACCTATCTCATCTCCAATCTGAGCTGGGGAGGGGCAGAGACAAGCGAGCTCCTTATTTTAAATGCCCTGGAATAGTGCGCCAGGAATTACGTCGGGGGAAACGGGCAATGAGGCCTGACAAAATGGGCCCACAGGCAGAGTTTGTATAAATCTCCGTCACTCGCGGCTCAGACGGACTTGGACACGTGTAGGAACCGGGCCTAAGAGCAGCAGAAGCCGCCGAGCCATACCGCTGCGGCCGGCCGGCGATCCTCAGCCCAAGATCCCGCCAGGTGGGCTGCCATGCCCGATGCGGAGGGAGTAGGGGCTAAAGCTGGGCCTAGGTCAAGTCGCCACACTCACCTCGAGCTCCGGGACAGAAAGGAAGAGAGAAGGCCAGGTCGCGGCAAGTACACGCACGCCGCCTGGAAATCCACCAATCAGACAGCACGTTTCCGCGGTATTGACCAATTAGACAAACCGAAGAGCAATGACCAATCAACGAGAGGCAGTTCGTCAGAAATGGCCAATCCGAAAGCACCTGGTGTGAAACACGCACCAATAAAAACCGCGCTACTACATCAACCAATCATGATCACAGCTATCATTTCTTCCAGCTCCGATTGGACAGTCCAGTGTCCCCAACCTCTGGGATAAAAGGTACTGCAGATGCTGGAGAATCCGAGATAACAAGCATGGGGCTGGATGAACACAGCAGGCCAAGCAGCATCATAGGAGCAGGAAAACTTGACGTTTCGGGCCGAAAC
>JAHRHZ010000099.1:2348369-2443107 GCA_024137785.1 Ginglymostoma cirratum
TTATCCCCAAGCTCTGAATGGTCAATATGGAACCTGAAAGCGGCTGCGGCCTGAGAACTCCGAGTGCGACGCCGCCTGTGGCGGATGGCGGCAGTGCAGCTGGCTGGCGCAATCCCAAAGACCGAGTCTTTTACCTAGTTTCGCAATCGTCTGGACGGACTCCAAACGTTAACGCTGCATTTTTCTCTGCACAAAGGCTACCATACTTGCTGGGTTTCTCCAGCAATTTCTGTTTTAATTTTGGAATTTCATTTATGCCCTAGTGTCCTAACAATGTACTCATTCATTTTTAAATGATATTCATGGGATATGGGCGTATTGACTAGGTCAGTATTTATTTCCCATTCCTAATTGCCCAAGAGTCATTGCTATGGAATGAGATCCTGGTCAGACTGAATAAAAATGTCAGATTTTGCTCCTTAAAGAACATTAGTGAACCAGGTGAGGGGAATTTACAACAATCAACTGTGTCAATTTATTTTAATTAAATTCGAATTTCACCATCTTCCATGATGAGATTTAAATTCATAACAGCAGGACATTAGTGTCAGGTTCAGGATTACGAGTCCAGTGACATCACCACTGGGCCACCATCTCCTCTATAACCCATTTTTGGACAATCTTTTATGTTTAAAGTTTTTGAGAAGATTTGTAGCTCAGACATAGATGAGGTTGTAGACTTGCTCGCCGAGCCAGTGTGTTTAATTGCAGATGTTTCGTCACCCTGCTAGGTAACAACGTTAGTGCACCTCTGGTGAAGCGTTGGTGTTCTGTCCCACTTGTTATTTATATGCCTCGGTTTGCTGGAGTGTTTGACATCACTTCCAGTTCTGTTCTTCAGTGGTTTGAATTCGGGTCCAGTTCAGTGTGTTTCTTGATGGAGCTCCAGTTGGAATGCCAGGCCTCGGGCAATTTCCTGTCATGTCTCTGTTTGGCTTGTGCTATTAATGGATGTATTGTCCCAGTCGAATTTGAGTCCTTCAGACAGAGAAGTCCAGTATTGACACCAGTGAGAACTGGTCGTGTCTCTTGGTAGCTAGTTGGTGATTGTGTATCCTTATTGTCGGTCTTCTTACAGTTTGGTCTATGTAATGTTTCTCTCAGTCCTTGCATGGTATTTTGTATATTACATTAGTTTTATTGGTTGTGGGTATGGGATCCTTTACGTTCGTCAGTAGATGTCGCAGGGTGGTTGTAGGTTTGTGGGAATTCCTGGAGGCCTGGCATTCCATCCGGAACCCCATTAACAAACACATTGAACAGGGCCCGAAATACAAACCACTGAAAAACAGAACTGGAAGTGATGCCAACCCCAGCAAACCGAGGCCTGTAAATAACAAGCAGGACAGAATACCAACGCTTCACCAGAGGTGCAGTGATGAGGTTACCTAGCAGGGCGACGAAACATCTGCAATCAAACACACCGGCTCGGCGAGCAAGTCTACAACGTAATCTTTTACGTTAATAAAACTGTCAAAGTATAAACCACATATTTTTTGTCATTACTACCATCAAATAGGAAACATGTTGAATATGGTGATTGTGTGAAGTTTGAGGCTGAGCATTTATACATGCTGCCATCAATACCTTCTAGGTATGTCCTTCTCCAGGACCGTGTGGTTTAGTGTAGGTGAGGCTAGTCTCTTCATGGTCTAACTAGAAGAATCTCTCTTAGTACACAAAATAGAGCTTATAGCAGCTCTGCAACAATGTATACCTTGCACAGATATGAAACACATTATTACAGATATAGGAGAAGCTGGTTCGAGATCTAACCTATTTCAACACCCTTTATTACTCTCCACACCAATATTCATGACATCAACCACAGTGGATCTTGGTTATGGCATTCAAACAGTATTAGCCCTTTCAGACCTATATACAGCACCGGTCATCTTGAAATTATGTTCAATATTGTGTGCAGTCAGTATGCTACACCCAGCTTTGAGAAAGATGTATCATGGGTGCCACATTTTTCCTTGCAAGGTTAATTTTTCTCTAAATTTCAATAAAAGAAGAAATAGCTAGCTACAAAGATGTCTAAACAAAAAGAATCTATTTAGTGATGGGTTACAGAATGTATACTTATTTTTGACTATGGTAAGAACATGAGGAGGTAATGTGTTGTAATGATCTGCAAATCACCATTCTCGATTAGTCATGGCGGAAAGACTGATAACTGGCCACATTTAAATAAAAGAACACAAATCTGGGATCAAATCTGGAAGCAGCATCATTTCAAAAGCTTTTGAGAAGGCTACTTCTGTTAAGACTGAATAGGGCTGCAACTGAAGCCTGCAATGCCATATCATCTTGCAAAGTACAACCATTGTTTTCAGTCAATGGACTAGCAAGTCTCAAGCCAGTCTCCTGCCTTCTCCCCATAACCTTTGATTCCTTTCCTAATCAAGAATCTATCCATCTCTGTCTAAAATACATTGAATGACTTGATCTCCACAGCCTTCTGTAGCAATGAGTTCCACAGATTCATCACCCTCTAGCTGAAGAAATTCCTCCTCATCTCATTTCTAAAGAATCATCCCTCCACTCTGAGGCTGTGCCCTCAGGACCTAGTCTCTTCTACAAGTCCACTCTATCCAGGTCTGTCAGTATTTTATAAGTTTCAATGAGACGCCCCCTCACCCTCCTAAATTCCATCGAGTATAGACCCAGAGTCCCCAATCACTCCTCGTATGAAGAGCACCTCTGGCAATATATGACCCGAAAAGCGACATGAGCAATATCAATTGCTTTATATATCTGTTCGATCTGATGCTTCCCAATAGAAAAGATGTGAAATTGATACCAATTCATTATTTGAAGTACTGCGAGGGACTTTTCTGAGTTCACCTCTATTCCTGGTGAAATCTCTGCTATACCCTTTGAAGAACTGTGTCAAGCCCTGGGAAGTATAACCCGTGGGAAACAGTATTTGGATTTTGTGTAGACAACACAATCATAAATTTAAGGGTATGCTCAGAGAAGAAAAAGTAACATCTTTTGCAGGCTTAACAAAGCAATCTTTATAGGACATTGGTGAAGCCACTTTTAGAATACTACGTACATTTCTGGTTGCCCTGCAATAGGAAGGTTGTTGTTAAACTTGCGAGGGTGTAGAAAAGATTGACAAGGATGATGCCAGGATTGGAGGATTTGAGCTGTAGGGAGAGGCTGAATAGGCCATGGATTTTACTTCCCACAGCGTCAGAGGCTGAGGGGTGACCTTTTAGAGATTTATAAAATCATGAGGGGCATGGACAGGTTGAATAGCCAAGATCGTTTCCCTGGGGTGGGGAACCAAAACTTGAGGGCATAGGCTTTAGTTGAGGGGGGAAAGATTTAAAAAGGACCTGAAGGTACTTTTTCATGGAGAGGGTGGTACACGTATGGAATGATCTGCCAGAGGAAGTAGTGGACACTGGTGCAATTACGACATTTAAAAGGCATCTGGATGGGTACATGACTAGGAAGGGTTAGAGGGACATGGGCCAAATGCTGGAAAATAGCACCAGATCAGTTTAGGATACCTGGTTGGATCGAAAACCACTTGGGAATCCTGCAGCCCAACGGTATCAATGTGGACTTCACAAGCTTCAAAATCTCCCCTCCCCCACCGCATCCAAAAACCAGCACAGATTGTCCCTGCCCCCTAACCTGTCCTTCTTCCCACCTATCCCTTCCTCCCACCTCAAGCCCCACCCCCATCTCCTACCTACTAGCCTCATCCCACCCCCTTGACCTGTCCGTCCTCCCTGGACTGACCTATCCCCTCCCTAACTCCCCACCTACACTCACCTTTACTGGCTCCATCCCCGACTCTTTGACCTGTCTGTCTCCTCTCCACCTATCTTCTCCTCTACCCATCTTCTATCCGCCTCCCCCTCTCTCCCTATTTATTTCAGAACCCCCTTCCCCTCCCCCATTTCTGAAGGAGGGTCTAGGCCCGAAACGTCAGCTTTCCTGCTCCTCTGATGCTGCTTGGCCTGCTGTGTTCATCCAGCTCTACACCTCGTTATCTCAGATTCTCCAGCATCTGCAGTTCCTACTACCTTCTCTCTTGCTTGACCTGGTGTTTCCATCAGTGTGAAATGTTTTTTGATATCCTGCTACATGAGCATTACTAAAGAAAAAAATCTGAACAGTTGCTGACCTCAGACTCCCATATCTTCTCCATTTCCGCAGCTGACTCCAAGTAGTTCAACAAACCAGTTATTTCTTTTTCTCAACAACTCTTGACACTCCAAAATGTCCAAATCTATCCAAGTACTAAATACTGTTCCTGTATCTGTGGAAGCTCTTCTGCCACCGAACATTCTTGGCCAAGATACAAAAAACCGCTTACTGCATGATAGATAACCCATATCATTCTTCTAGCCACATCACGGCTTGTTGCAAATTGTTTCTATTTGACGCTATTATTGTCAGTGTTCACCTGAACCTTCATCTTTTAGCCGTAAGACGTAGGAGTCGATATAGGGCATTGAGCCCATCAATCTGCTCTGCTATTCAATAAGATCATGACCAAAATGATAATCCTCAATCCTACTTTTCTGCGTTTTCCCCATAACCCTTGATTCCCTTACTGATTAAAAAACTATCTCCATCTTGAATATACTTAACAACCAGCTTTGACAGCTCTTGGTAGCAAAGAATTCCACAGATTCACTACCCTCCGTAAGAAGATCTACGTCTGTTCCAATTAAAACGAAGATATATCATTAAATATATTCTTTCTGCTCCCTGCATCTATTACATGGAATTTCCTGCACAAAAACTGACCATTCTATACTGATGCTTAATGCCCACACAAGCCTCCTCCCACCTTATTTCATCTAGCCATAACTGCATAATTTTCAATTCATTTTTGCATTATATACCTACCCAGCATCCCCTTAAAATTATTTATCTAAGGATGATTCGATAGTGAGCAGTCACATCTCTGAATCTCAAGGTTCCAGGTTCAAGTTCAAAACTCAAGCCTAACCTTCCCCCCGCTCCCATTGCAGTACCAAGAGCATGCTGCACTGTTGGAGGTGCTGCCTGTCAGATGAGATGTTAAGCTGAGCTCTCAGGTGGATATAAAAAAATAGAGGCATTACTTTGAAGAGGAGTAGGAGGGTTATCCCTGATGTCCTGGCCAAAATGAATCTCTCATCATGCTAGATTACCTTGTCATTCTCACGCTGTTGATTATAGGAGCTTGTTGTGCACAAACTAGGTTCTGCATTTCCTAAGTTACAACCATGACTAACTTCATCGGCTAGAAGGCACTTTCAGATGCCCTAGGATCATAAAAGGGTGCTACTTTAATGCATTAATGCCGTGAGCTTCAACAACTTCATGTGTTGTTACATATTCTGACCAGTCTTTAGGTAAGGAAGTTTTAATTCCTGAAATGTTTGTTAGATTTATTGAAAGTGTATTTATTTGTGAGATCAAAACTCATGTAAACTTCAGAACTCTTGAAACTCCTCTGTCATTCCTTCCACAATCTCTGAACACTTAAAAGTCAAGTGCAGTTTTGAGTAACTGCTTCTTCCAAATTTAAGTCATATTCTCTTCTACCCTGAACTAGAGGCAATGCTTCAACAGCAATATTTGATAGCATAATGCCCAACACATTCCCAAACTCGCTTCAGTTCCAAAGAGGAGACATGTGGATTAATATCATCAACTCTGTTTCTCTCTCCACAGCTACTGCCAGACCTGATGAGTTTCTCCAGTACTTCCTGTTTGTTATTTCAGATCTCCAGCAGGCACAGTATCAGAGGCAATGCTTTTATATTCCTATTTCAAAAAGTATACAATTCATCTACATCTTCCAGCAATTTAAGGATGGATTATTTTGCAACAATATCAGATTTCCTGTACGCTATAACAAGTGAAAATAATTCCAACAAAGAAAATAAAGTGAAAAGCAACTTTTATTGGCAAAGAAAATCATGAGATTATATGTGCAAGCCATGATTAAAGGTTGTACAAAGATGTGGTTAAGCACAGGTGATTAATTATCATCGATCAGAGAGCAGGAATCAGGGCTATTTCCTTACATTAGTTTCTTTCATTCTTACATGATTCCCTTTGGTTTAATGGCAGATTGAATTCAATGCAATGTAAACACTGGTTTAATTAGGCTTCAGTTGGGTTGATTGCACCTGATCAAAGTGGCACGACAATGATTATAACCTCTGCTGTTACCATTGTTTTAAAAAGTGAATTATTCATAAGATGAAAGATAAAATATTACAACACATTTTCAAGGAAGACCCAAAAGCTCCACAGCAGGAATTAAGACTTTTCATAAAAAGATAAATTACTGACAAATTAGGCAATGGAGGAACTTGATAAAAATACAGCAGGCTCACAAAAGTGAAATGTTCTGTTCGTGGACATTAGCTTAGGACATACCTCAAAGACTAAAACGAGTTTTGTGCTATAAAAGTGAATAGGCAATGTCCTGTCTAACAGTCCTCTGGGTTTTCCAATTAAGAATCAGTCATTGATATTGTAAGAAAGCACAAAAAAAATACCAACTCTACAATGTGCTAGCATCTCCTACACATCAGATGTGCAGCTTACAAAAGTGGTTGCCATGGTTTTAAAATCACAAAGCTGTAACATGAAAGTTCAGAATTCTGAGATATTTTTGATAACTGAACCCAGAAGATAAAAAGATACAGTACTGTAAAGTTTCTATCAAATACAGAAGACCACTCTTCTGTGCCCCTACATAGGACAGTGAGATTGTAGCCATTGCTGAGAAAAATTATTGCTTCTGTTATAGTCAAAGGCATTGCTGACATCATGGAGACACTGGTGTACAACAAAGAGAACTTTCTCAAAAGATACCTCTGCTTTCCAATACCATCATCCAAATTTCAAAGCTTCTTGGAGGCTTGCTTCCAGTTTAACTGGGATCATTTTAGGATTGCTCTGGTGTGTTACTGTATACTTCAGGGTTTGTTCAGTTATAGTTCTAGCACTGTGTTTAGTTGATCTTTACTACACAAAACCACCTGCATTACATTTACTCTGCATTGCTGTCAGTGACGTTGCGAGGTTAGAAAGGTCTGTGCAGTTCTTGAAAAATAATCTAATAAGAGCTGAGCTGAAGTGTGATCAATCTTCATCGCGATTTATTTTCTATTGCCGATTATGGACTCCATAGATTGGATTCTTCATACCAACCTACTACAGAAGGCTATTGTCTTGGAGTTGGGGGGAGGGGGCATTATGGCACTCTTACCACCACATCCAGAGAACTTACTTTTCTTAATCTCTAAAGGAAAGGTGATTTATCTAGAAGATAAGTGTTTAGTTCAGTCCAAGATCTGTAAAACCCCTATAAGTTGGAGTTGACTCTTCCATTGGCATGTACATGGGTGAGAATTTCTGGAATTGCAGGAATGATTGAACTGAACGAGTGGCTGTTGGGATGGATCTAACAGAAGAGCTTGACAAAGCAGTTGTGACAGTAGGGTTTGTCATTTTGTTCCTTGAAGGTGCCCTTGTTAAGCTGTTTCAGGCAGAAAGCACAGACAAAATGCTCTGGGTGAAACTTCTTCCCCATGGCAGTGATACAGCGTCCTGTGATAGGCTTCTGGCATCCTGAGCAAAGCGAGTTGCGACGTTCGTGGTAATGCATCTCACAGTATGGCTGCCCTTCGTGTTCAAAAAAGCTGCCATTTATGAATGGGGTGAAACATTCCTACAAGTGAAACAGAACAATACACCTTAAAATAGTGGAACGTTACCAGTTTCTCATTAAAAGCTTTCTAATTACTGATATATCATAATCTATTCCACAATTTGTTTCCTTAATCTCACATCATGGTAATACAAAACATGTGAAGATTGAATTTACGGAGAAACTAATCCTAACAGAGAGAAAACCTAGAGTTTAACCCACAGGAAGGTCTTCAAGGTTAAGGCTGGGGAAAGGCAGAAAATAAACAACTTTAAATTACTTGGTCTTCATAGGCTACACCTTACTTACTATACTGCTAACAACTTGTAAAGGTATAAACTACCTGCATAGGACTCTTTATTTTAGATACAGGGAAAATATAAACATAGCATCAGTGTGAACAAATCGAAGACAGTAAGAGAGAAACACATAAAACAGAATCAAGCCAGAAGATATAACATTGCAGGTTTTTAAAAGGTTGTTAATCGCTCACAGAATTGAGACAACAATTTCTTTCATGGAATCCCTACAGTGTGGAAACAGGCCACTGAAAGAGAATATATGAAAATAGACAAGTCCCCTGGGCAGAATGGGATCTATCCTAGGATTCTCTGGGAAGCTAGGGAGGAGATTGAAGAGCCTTTGGCTTTGATCTTTATGTTGTCATTGTCTACAGGAATAGTGTCAGAAGACTGGAGGATAGCAAACGTTGTTCCCTTGCTCAAGAAGGGGGGTAGAGATAACCCTGATAATTATAGACCAGTGAGCCTTACTTCGGTTGTGGGTAAAGTGTTGGAAAGGATTACAAGAGATAAGATTTATAATCATCTAGAAAGGAATAATTTGATTAGGGATAGTCAACACGGTTTTGAGAGGGGTAGGTCGTGCCTCACAAACCTTGTTGAGTTCTTTGAGAAGGTGACTAAACTGGTGGATGAGGGTAAAGCGGTTGATGTGGTGTATATGGATTTCAGTAAAGCGTTTGATAAGGTTCCCCACGGTAGGCTATTGCAGAAAATACGGAGGCATGGGACTGAGGGTGATTTAGCGGTTTGGATCAGCAATTGGTTAGCTGGAAGAAGACAGAGGGTGGTGGTTGATGGGAAATGTTCATCCTGGAGTTCAGTTACTAGTGGTGTACTGCAAGGATCTGTTTTGGGGCCACTGCTGTTTGTCATTTTTATAAATGACCTGGATGAAGGTATAGAAGGATGGGTTAGTAAATTTGTGGATGACACTGAAGTTGGTGGAGTTGTGGATAGTGCGGAAGAATGTTGCAGGTTACAGAGGGACATAGATAAGCTGCAGAGCTGGGCTGAGAGGTGGCAAATGGAGTTTAATGCGGAAAAGTGTGAGGTGATTCACTTTGGAAGGAGTAACAGGAATACAGAGTACTGGGCTAATGGTAAGATTCTTGGTAGTGTGGACGAGCAGAGAAATCTCGGTGTCCATGTGCATAGATCCCTGAAAGTTGCCACCCAGGTTGATAGGGTTGTTAAGAAGGCATACAGTGTGTTAGGTTTTATTGGTAGAGGGAATGAGTTTCGGAGCCATGAGGTCATGTTGCAGCTGTACAAAACTCTGGTGCGGCTGCACTTGGAATATTGCATACAGTTCTGGTTGCCGCATCATAGGAAGGATGTGGAAGCATTGGTAAGGGTGCAGAGGAGATTTACCAGGATGTTGCCTGGTATGGAGGAAAGGTCTTATGAGGAAAGGCTGAGATACTTGAGGCTGTTTTCGTTAGAGAGAAGAAGGTTAAGAGGTGACTTAATAGAGACATACAAGATGATCAGAGGATTAGATAGGGTGGACAATGAGAGCCTTTTTCCTCGGATGGTGATGGCTAGCACGAGGGGACATAGCTTTAAATTGAGGGGTGATAGATACAGGACAGATGTCAGAGGTAGGTGCTTTACTCAGAGTAGTAAGGGTATGGAGTGCCCTGCCTGCAACCGTAGTAGACTAGCCAACTTTAAGGGCATTTAAATGGTTGTTGGATAGACATATGGATGATAATGGAATAGTGTAGGTTAGATGGGCTTCAGATTGGTTTCAGAGGTCGGTGCAACATCGATGGCCGAAGGGCCTGTACTGCGCTGTAACGTTCTATGTTCTATTCGACCCAAGAAGTCCACACTGCCCCTCCGAAGAGAAGCATCCCACCCAGACCCATTCCCCTACCCCTAGGTTTCCCTTGTCTAACATCCCTAGACATTACGGGCAATTTAGCATGGCCAATCCACCGAGCCTGCACATTTTTGGACTGTGGGAGGAAACTGAAGCACCCGGAGTAAACCCACGTAGACACAGGGAGAATGTGCAAATTCCAGACAGACAGTAGCCCGAGGCTAGAATCGAACCCGGGTCCCTGGCGCTGTGAGGCAGCAATGCTAACCACTGAGCCACCCAAAGTGAGATGGTGCTTGTTACTCAAATCTTTTTGTTATTTCTTATTCCTTTTTAACAGGATCCCCAAGAGGGAATAAAAGAGCACTTTGTTGCACACAGACCCCCACGTCTCCATGCCCACACCCCCCTCGCCCACGCGCGCTCTCTCTCTGGCTCGCCCACACACACACTGACACACACAGTCTGTCTCTCTCCCTCCCTCACACACGCAAATCTGTGGGGTGAATCTGCATTTACAGATTTGTAATTTGACATACATTCGCTTTGTTCAAAAAAAAACAAAATTAGTAGACAGTCAATGTGGCATTTTATAAATTCGAGTTTGGAAATTAAACCAATGTGACTCCAAGTTAAATCATAGACAGACACACCCAAGATGCATAGTCTAACCTGAGACGTCATCCTGGAACACTAACAAAACTGTTATTTAACTCATGGCAGGGACTTCGAATAAATTGTGGGATTTGCGTATTAATCAGTCAAAACCTGCATCTCCTTTCCAACCTATTATAGATTTAACAGCCATCTTATGTTTGTTCAATACATTTGAATCCGTACCGTGACCATTTGATCTTTTGCTGATAAATTCTGTGTCTGATGCCACCTCTCTCATTAACACCCGAAGGAGCGAAACTCCAAAAGCCTGTGTTTTCCAATAAATCTGTTAGACTCTAACCTAACGTCATGTAATTTAAGTTATACAAAGCAGTGATGAGAGCACATCTTCAATATTGTGTGCAGGTTTGATCTCCCTATTGAAGGCAGTTCAGACAACGTTTACTAGATTGATTCCTGGAATGACTGGGTTGTCTTAAAACAGACTGGGCTAGTTTCCACTTGCTTTTAGATGAATGAGAGGTCACTTGTTTAAAGTGTATAAGATCATTAGAGGTCTTGCCACAGAGGATGAGGAAAAGGTGCTTCCTTTTGTGGGTGAGTCCAGAACTGGAGGGGCACTGTTTAAAACTCAGGGGCCACACTTCTAGGACAGAGATGAAGAAAATTTCTTTACTCTCTCAAAGGTTTGTGCAACTTTGGAACTGTCTCTTGCTTCAGAAGGTGAAGAAAGCTGGAAGTGGGGAAACCGATTGGGTATTTTTAAGGTAGAGATGGATAAACTTTTAGTAGGCTGTGTGAATCGAGGGTTATTGGGGTTGATAGCAATATAGAATTCAACACATGAACAGATCAGCCATGATATTTTTGAATGGCAGAACAGACCAGAGAGGTCAAATTGCCTATTTCTGCTCCTATTTTGTACGTTCATACAATTTTACCAGTAATTAGTTTTCAGTCATACAGTCAGGATCTTTGATTTTTCTTACCCGACAGACAAAGCACTCTGGGTGCCATAATGAATTGAGGGCTGAGATGTAGTTTTCCAGAATAGCGCGTGCACAACCGCCACACTTTGGAGCAAACATATCAAAGTAATCTTTGCGACAATAGGCCTTCCCATCTTTTTCATGGAATCCTGCAAACAAAGCAAAGGAAATGTCAAAGTAGAAGCATTTGAGACAATCTCAATTTCACATGATAACTTAATAAAATCTTCAATGATATTCTTCCTGTTCTTAAAGCCAAGCAAATTAAAACTACAATGGAAAAAGCTTAACCTAGTATGGATGTCTTATTAGAATCACCTATAGTGAACTAGAACTAATGGAAGATGCATCAGGTAAAAATGCCCAAATCCAAGTGCAATGTTGTGAAAATATGATATGAAATTTGTATTTTGGTGCAGTTACAGAAGGTAAAGATTAGGAGTTAATATCAAATAAAGTAACTTACAGAATAATGCCACTATCCCCCCAAAATAAGAGCATCACTAGACTAATGCTTCTAAAATATTCTTGACTGCCCTTTCCATTCTAAAGATGTAGCTGCACTGGAATGGAGTGTGTGGTTGCTCGATTTTTTTGTCTTCAAGCATCACTTAAAATCCAGTGGAAAAGAGATACAATATAAAATGTAATTTGACATTATAGAAACAATTATATTTTTACTTGAATTTTCCTGAATAAAATGATGATTTGGCAAAATTTTAGATCAGTCTGATCAAATGGAGTGAATGATAAGGATGAGAATGTTTTCCTGCATTCATATTTTCAGCAAAATTATCCACTATTAATAATTACATATTCATATTTACAATTTTCCCAAAAAACAGAAGAAATTTTCCACTATGAAATTAGGGTTAAATTCCGTCCCCTTGGGGATTGTTAAGCACAAGAAAATAATGATTTCTCATTTTTCTCCATTATGTAAGCATCCAACTCAGGCAGGGAACGAAGAAATCACCCAAAACTATTTTCAAACAGAGTATTATTATTGTCAAGTTTATTTGTCCTGGGCTCCCGACTGTGACTGAGAATGTGATACACTGGAGGATAAAACAAACTGCAGTGTTATTTGACACTGACAAACACCAAAGATTAACCTGGCTCTATATGGTAACATTTAAATGAAGCAAAGGTATTTGTTACTGTTTTACTGGTGATCACAGGGCAATTTTTTTTAATGCTTCTCCTACCTACAAAAGGATGGGTGCCTGAAACAAATATTTAACTTATCTTAATATGAAAGAAATAGAATTGGTATAGGTTAGAATTATATTTCTTGTCACGTGCATAAAAATAGAGTTACAAGGTTTTGTTCTGCATGTTATGCGCAAAGTGTCACAATGCTCCGGTGCCATCTTGACACACTGAATATAATGCAATACTTTACTACAATAGAGGTCATCTTTTTCTGCTTTTGTTCCTCCTGCACTGCTCCTCCAGTTGCTGTGTGATGTCAGCCGGAGTCTCTGAAACAGGCTCTGGGGTCTTGGTTACAGGCCTCTGATACTGCCACACCCGAGCTGAGCCATGGGCCTGAGGGTGCAGGGGTTCCACACCTCCTGTTCTCCGTCTGGTGCTCCTCTATACACTGCTGCCAGTCATCAGTCACTGGGGTCCTCTGCCATTGCTTTTGCTGATGCTTCTGCTCCCTCAGACACCTGGGCCTAGGTGTGAGTCTGAGCCAGCGGAGTAAACCCAGGACCTGCTCCTCGCTTGCTGGGCTGGATGGACCTGTGTCCATCTTGTCCTGGCATTGTTGCCACTGCCCCCAAAGGTGGATGAGCTCCGGGCTCAGCTGAGCTACTCTGCCACCATCTTGGAGTTAATCTTAGAGTTACGCCAAGTGGAATTGAAAAGGGAATAAAAGTAATACAAATTGAACGAGGAGAGAAGGGAAGAATTGCAAACAGAGATAACAAGGTGTAGAGCTGGATGAACACAGCAGGCCAAGCAGCAGGGGAGCATGAAGGCTGATGTTTCGGGCCTAGACCCTTCTTGAGAAAAGGCCCGAAACGTCAGCCTTCCTGCTCCTCTGATGCTGCTTGGCCTGCTGTGTTCATCCAGCTCTACACCTTGTTATCTCAGATTCTCCAGCATCTGCAGTTCCTACTATCTCCGAAAGAATTGCAAACATGCTATTTTTGAAAAATATTTTAGATAAGCAGGAAAACTCTTCTAATAGAATTCTCAGGACATAAACCATTTACCAATTAACTACACGAAAAATCAACCTGTGCATGTGCCTGCAGATATTCAATGCAATCAGTAACCCCAGCATTACTCAGAAATCTTAAATCAAGGAAATATTTGATTGGCAGCTGGAAATTCTATACAAGTTGATTTAGTTGTAAGGAAAGTCTCAGAAATATTCTGACAGACATAATTATTTCCACTTCACAGAATCCCTACAGCGTGGAAACAGGCCCTTTGGCCCAACATGTCCACACTGACCCTCCGAGCACCCACCCAAACCCATCCCCCTATGACCCACCTAATCTTCACATCCCTGAACACTACGGACAATTTAGCATGGCAAATCCACCTAGCCTGCACATCTTTGGACTGTGGGAAGAAACTGGAGCACCTGGAGGAAACCCACGCAGACACAGGGAGAATGTGCAAACTCCGCACAGGCAGTCACCCAAGAGTGGAGGTGAACCAGAGTCACTGGCACTGTGAGGCAGCAGTGCTAACCGTGTGCCACCGTGCCGCCCTAAGAGGAGAGGTAAAGATAGTCAAAGACTATCAAAGATGGTCAGCAGACTTTGTCAGTGGGAGATCACATCCAACAAATTTAATTAAATTTTCTGAGGAGGGGACTAAGTGTGTAGATGAGGATAGAGCATTTGATGTAGTCTACATAAACTTCAGTAAGACTTTTGACAAGGCCTGGCAATGGTGGACTGATTAAGAAACGAAGAGCCCACGGGATTCAGGGCAATTTGGCAAATTCAACCCAAAATAGGGTTAGTGGCAGGACACAGAGGGTGACGGCTGACGGGTTTTATTGTGACTGAAAGCCTGTGTCCAGTGTCGTATCATAGAGGTGTGTGCTGGGTCCTGTGTTCTTTGTTGTGTACATTAATGATCTAGTCATGAATGTAAGATATATGATCAGTAAGTTTGCAGATGGCATGAAAACTGGTGGTGTGGTAAATAGTGAGGAGGAAAGTCTTAGACTAAAGAACATGTTGGTCAGATAAGCTGAATAGTGGCAAATTGAATTTAATGGTGAAAAGTGTGAAGTATTACTACTAGGCAAGGGGGTATACAATGAATGGCAGGATTTTAGGAAGCACAAAAGGATCAGAGGAACCTTGGTGGGCATGTTCATAGATCGTTGAAGACAGCAGTACAGGTAGATAAGGTGATTAGGATGGTGTATGGGATACTTGCTTTTATTAGCCAAAGCACTGAATACAACAGCAAGGAGGTTATAAAGGAGCTGTATACAACATTGGTTAGGTCACAGCTCAAATACTGTGTATGGTTCTGACCACCACATTATAGGAAGGATGTAATTGAACTAGAAAGGATGCAGAAGAGTTTTGCCAGGATTTACCTGTGCTGGAGGGATTCAGCTATGAAAGAGATATGATTGAGCTGTATGAAGTTACAAGAGGCACAGGTGGATTGGGAGTAACTTCTCCCCTTAATAGAGGGCTCAGTAACTGGGGGCACAGTTTTAAGCAAAGGAGCAGGAGGCTTAGAGATGATTAAGGAAATCTTTTTCATCTGGGGGAGGTAATGGCCCAGTGGCTTTATCACTGGACTGCTAATTCAGAATCTGACATTACGTTCTGGGGAACCCAGTTCAAACCCCACCATGGCAGATGGTGGCATCTGAGTTCAAGAAAAAAAAAACCTGGAATTAGGGGTCTAATGATGATCATGAATCCATTGCCGGATTGTCAGATAAACCCAACTGGTTCACTAATATCCTTTAGGAAAGGAAACTGCCAACCTAACCTGACCTGGCCTACATGTGATTCCAGACCCACAGTAATGTGGTTGACTCTTAACTAACCTCTGGGCAATTAGGGATGGGCAATAAATGCGGGCCTGTGATGCCCTCACCCCATTAATGAATTAAAAAATAAAGAGAGGGTGGTAGAAATTGGGAACTTACTGCCTATGAGGGTAGTGAGTGCAGGAACCTTCAAGATAAAGAAGTTATATTTAGATGACATTAAAAAATGCCAAAGCACGTAAGAATAAGGGCCAACTGCTGCAAAATTGAATTAGCATGGATAGATTACCAATGTTGATGTGATAGGCAAAGGGTTTTTAAACCATGACTATTTGCAAACAAATAATTGACCTGATTAAATAATACAACATGGAATAAGTTTACCATTCCATAGGCTGGATTACAAAGTACCCAAGAAACATGCCACTAACATTTTGCATTTGCATTCAAATACAAGTTCACAATATATACAGTTATATACGTTTCCTTGAAAACAAGTTAAAATTATTCTTATGCTTCAGTTCTCAGCACAAAAGCTTGAATTGCTTAAAAAATGTTGGCTCAAAGAGCCTGAAATTTCTTTGGACCCAGCAACAGTATGCAAGTTAAATGTGACAAGTAGTTTAAAGTTTTTGAGAAGATTTGTAGCTCAGGTGTGGATGAGGTTGTAGACTGGCTCGTCGAGCTGGTGTGTTTGATTGCAGACGTTTCATCAGCCTGCAAGGTAACATCATCAGTGCGCCTCTGGTGAAGTGCTGGTGTTCTGACCCACTTGTTATTTATATGTCTTAGTTTGCTGGGGTGGTTGGTATTACATCCAGCTCTGTTTTTCAGCGGTTTGTATATTGGGTCCAGTTGAATGTGTTTGTTGATGGAGTTTCAGTTGGAATGCTAGGCCTCCAGTTTGGCCAATGTAATACTTCTCTCAGTCCTTGCATGATATTTTGTATATTATATTAGTTTTGTTGGTTGTGGGTATGGGATCCTTTACGTTCATCAGTAGCTGTTGCAGGGTGGTTGTTGGTTTGTGGACTACCCTGATACCGAGGGGTCCGAGTAGTCTCGTGGTCATCTCTGATACGTCTCTGACGTATGGTAGGGTGACTGGCCGTGTTCTGTCATCTTGTTGTGGTCTGTCTCGTAGGAAATGGCGGATTGTGCTTTTTGGGTATCGATTCCTTTTGAAAATTCTGTATAAGTGCTCCTGTTCTGCTTTGTGCTGTTCCAGATTGCTGGAGTATGTTGTGGCTCGTTTGAATAATGTCCTGATGCAGCTCCGTTTATAGGTATTGGGGTGGTTGCTAGTGTAATTAAGTATCTGGTTCTGTATGCGCTAGTCTGGAATTCCCTGTTGTTCTTACGTTCCACCATTAAATCCAGGAAGGGTAGTCAGTTACTGTTCTCTTCTCCTTTTGTGAATTTTATTCTGGTGAGGTTGTTGTTTATGTGCCGGTCAGTTTCTTCTAGTCTCGTGCGTTTGATAGTCACGAAGCTGTCATCTATAGCAGACTCTGAGTTTGGGTTGTATAGTGGGGAGCACTGTCCTTTCTAATGTTTGCATTACCGCTTCTGCAACCAGTCCTGATACTGGGATTCCCAATAGTGTTCCGTTGATTTGTTCGAATATACAGTCGTTGAAGGTGAAGTGGGTTGTGGGTCACAAATCCAGTAGTTTCAGGGTGCTGCCCTTGTTGATGCTTTTGGTGTCGTGAGGTTTCTGCCTTCCTGGTTTGTCCAGCAGCGTGGCAATCGTCTCTTTGGCTATGTCGATGTCTATGGATGTAAATAGTGCTGTGACGTTGAAGGATGTCATTATCTCGTCCTCTCCTATTCTGGCGTCCTTGATGATGTTGAGAAATTCTTGGGAGGAGTGGATACTGTTGTCTGCTAAGTATTTCAGTTTCTATTGTAGTTCTTTGGCTAGTCTATAAGTTGGCATGCCTGGTAGTGAGACAATGGGTCTGAGGGAGACCCCTGGCTTGTGTATCTTAGGGAATCCATAGAAGCGGGGTGTGTTGGATCCCTCTGGCTTCATTTTTTGGTAATTTGTCTTGCTGATATCTCCTGAGTTGCATAATTTCTTCAGGGTTGTTGCAATCTTGTTCTCTAACTGCGGTGTTGGGTCTATCGCCATCTGTTGGTAAGTGTCAGTAACTACTAGTAGTGCATTAGCTTTCTTGATGTATTGGGCTCTACTAACGATTACTGTCACGCATCCCTTGTCCACCGATAAGATTACAATGTTTTGTCTTTCTTGAGTCTTTTGGTGCTTTCTTCTCTTCTGTGTTAAATGTGTTCCACTTCCTTTCTCTGCTACGTGTCGGAACCATCGTCTGTCGAAGGGTCTGTTATATTTCCTCCATGAGTCCATTGCTGTTTAGTGTCATAGAATCCCTACAGTGTGGAAACAAATCTATACTGATCCTCACAGCATCCCAACCAGACCCATCCTCCCAAAACCCACCAAATCTAGACATCCCTGCACACTACGGGCAATTTAGCATGGCCAATCCACCTACCCTGCACATCTTTGGCCTGTGGGAGGAAAGCAGTGCACCCTGAGGAAACCCACGCAGAGACGGGAAGAATGTGCGAACTCCACCCAGCCAATCGCCAAGGGTGGAATCGAATCCGGGCTCCTGGCGCTGTGAGGCAGCAGCAGTGCTAACCAATGAGCCACTGTGCTGTCCCTTTTAGAAAAAAAGTGTTGATTCCAGTGCAGCCAGGAACTCAGTTTTTTCAGTGTCTCTGTAGTTGTAATTCAGTCCACATACTAGGACGGTCTTCTCAGTGTCTGTAAGTGATTGGTCTGAGATGTTGCTGATCCATGTTTCTGTGAACAACATCCTCACCAGAATATAACTCACATAGGAAGAAGAGAACAATAACTGACCACCCTTTCTAGACATAATGGTGGAACATAAGAACAACAGAGATCTCCAGACTAGCATATACAGAAAGACCACACATATGGCCCGGATACTTAATTACACCAGCAACCACCCCAACACCCATAGACAGAGCTGCATCAGGACATTATTTAAACAGGCCCCAACACACTGCAGCAACCCGGAATTGTGCAAAGCAGAATGGGAATACTTAAATGGAGTTTTTAAAAGAAATGGATGCCGAAAAAGCACAATTCGCCATTATCTCTGTGACAGATCACAACAAGACGACACAACACGGCCAGACACACTAATCACTCTGCCATACGTCAGAGACATATCAGAGATGACCACAAGACTACTCAGACCCCTAGATATCAGGGTAGCCCACAAACCAACAACCACCTTGCAACGGCTATTGATGAACGTAAAAGATCCCATACCCACAACCAATAAAACTAATACAATATACAGAATATCACGCAAGGACTGACAGAAACATTACATGGGCCAAACTGGAAGAAAACTGACAATAAGGATACACAAATACCAATTAGTCACTGAGCGACACAACCAATTCTCACTGGTCTCAATACCAGTGGAGGATACGAATTCAACTGGGACAACACAGCCACAGTAGCACAAGCCAAACAGAGACATGCCAGGGAATAAGATAACTGATGAAGGAAGAGCTGTGGATGTAGTTTATATGGACTTTACTAAGGCATTTGATAAAGTCCCACATGGCAGATTGGTACAAAAACTAAAATCACATGGGATTCGGGGTGAGCTGGCTAGATGGATACAAAACTCGCTTGGTCACAGAAGACAGAAGTAGCAACGGAAGTGTGTTTTTCAGAACTGAGACCGGTAACTTGTGGTGTTCCACAGGAATCAGTCTTAGGTCCTCTATTATTTGTGGCATATATAAATGATCTGGAGGAAAATGTGGGTGGTCTGGTTAGTAAGTTTGCAGCTGACACGAAGTACTGATGATTGTGAAAGGACACAACAGCATACACGTAGATTGGCAACTTGGGCACAGAAATGGCAGGTGGAGTTTAACCCAGACAAATGCGAGGTGATGCATTCTGGAGGATCAAATTTAGGTGTGAATTATACTGTAAATGGCACAATCCTTAGAAACATTAACATACAGACGAATCTGGGCATGCAGGTCCACACTTTCCTAAAAGTGGCAACATAGATGGCCAAAGTGATTAAGGAGGCATATAGCATGCTTGACTTCATCAGCCGGGGCATGGAGTACAAGAGTAGGCAATACATGTTTCAACTGTATAAATCCCTTGTTAGGGCACATTTGGAGTCCCGTGTGCCGTTTTGGTCGCCACATTACCAGCAGGACGTGGAAGCTTCAGAGAGTGTGCAGGGAAGGTTCACCAGGATGTTGCCCGGTCTCGAGGGCATTGGCTTGAGGAAAGATTAGAAAGACTACGATTGTTTTCACTGGAAAGATGGCAGCTGACAGGCGGCCTGATAGACGTCTACAAAATTATAAGTGGCATAGACAGGGTGGATAATCAGAGGCTTTTTCCCAGTGTTTCGATTACAAGCGGGCACAGGTTCAAGGTGAGAGGCCAAAAGTTTAAGGGAGATGTGTGAGGAAAGTTTTTCATGCAGAGTGGTACGAGCCTGGAATGCACTGTTAGAGGTGGCAGTGGAAGCAGGCATGTTGGCGACATTTAGGAGGCATCTGGATGGTTACACGAACAGGGAGGGAATAGAGGGATTTGGACCGAATAAGGGCAGGAAGTTTTTTTTTTAAGTTTAACTAGGGCATGATAATTGGCACAGGGTTTAAGGGCTAAAGCGCCTCTTCCTGTGTCGTACTTCTCCTTTGTTCTTTTGTTCATTCCAACTAGAAGTCCATCAACAAACACAGTGAACTGGATCTGACATACAAACCACTGAGAAACAGAACTGCAAGTGATGCCAACCATCCCTGCAAACCGAGGCACATAAATAACAAGCAGGACGGAACACCAACACTTCATCAGAGGCGCACTGATGATATTACCTAGCAGGGTGACAAAAGGTCTGCAATCAAACACACTGGGTTGGCGAGCAAGCCTACAACCACAAGTAGTTTTCTCAGTGGCATCCATTCTAATTCAGCGAAGCATGGAACTGCTGTCTGGCCTGACCAACACAGGGAATGGTCAGCAATGAAATGACAAACTTAAACTGATTCTAAAATACATGATATGCTAGCAATTATACTGCAAGATGCTAACAAACAGAATTTAGAATGGTCAAACTGGACGATGCAGAAAGCACATTAGAGTCAGCATTATACCATCGGGTCCAAAGAAGGCTCCGCACTGGGCACAAAAGAAATGTTCAGGATGCCAAGTTTTATCCAGTGCTGTCACCACTTTCTGTAACACAGAAAACAATGAGAAGGAATGAGTTAGGACAAAGCCAAATGCATCCACCTTGGATAATACTGCAATGTAACACTGTTCCACTACACTGCCATCATTCTTCCCAAGAAAAACCATAGCTCCAAAGTATTACTTTTCTGTCAACTAAATTTGGCATTACAACATGGGATTGAAATAAATCCATTTCTAAAATCAAAACAATGATGTGAGAGTATTCTTTTCCTGGGATAATGGTATTTTTGGGAAATACAGAAATAGTTGTTATACTATCAACATAGAATGCTGTTCACATTTGTTACTTGAACATGAAATGACAAGTTATTAATATAAAATCCCTACAGTGCGGAAAGAGGCCATTCAGCCCATCAAATCTGCACCAACCCTCCGAACAGCATCCAACCTGGACCAAATCCCCCACCCTATCTCCATAACCTCACATTTACCATGGCTAACCACCTAGCCTACAGGGCAATTTAGCACGGCCAATCCACCTAATCTGCACATCTTCGGACTGGGGGAGGAAACTGGAGCTCCCGGAGGAAACCCACGCAGCTACAGGGAGAATGTGCAAAGTCCACATGGACAGTCACCCAAGGCTAGAATCAAACCTGGGTCCCTGGTGCTGTGAGACAGTAGTGCCGCCCTCATTTTTCAACCCATTAAAAGATTAACCCTTCCATTTTGAATGATTTTGAGATGCTTACATCCAGAATGGGTCCATTGCAGTAATAACAACGGGGGGAGAATAGATTGTGGTAGTCTTTCTCACAGTATGGCTGCCCATCTCGCTCAAAGAAATTTCGAGAACCAATCTCTTCTTGGCAATGGGTACAGACAAAGTGCTCTGGGTGCCAGGTGCGACCCATTGCAGTGACAACCTGACAGAGAATAAACAGTTTAAAATGTTTTACAAATGTGCAACAAACAGTTTCATTAAAGTTACACTACATTTGAAATAGTTCTAAGGCATGTACTTGTTCAGACAAAAGATACGACACAAGGAAGCAGATTGCCACACCTTTAGAGAAAAGAATATTACATATTTTTAGAATACAACATTACTTCTTTTGATGAAAGAAGCACACTTAAAATAACCAGACTTTTCAGAGGTGCTGATTAATCTGTGTATTTCCAGAATTTTGTAACTGTACTAAACAGATTAGCCATCTCAAAAACGCAGTTGTCTTTGACTATTACACAGACAGTATTGGAGCACTGAAAAGACCTGTCAGGGACAGGATATTTTCTAATCAACCTATTCAGAGATGTTTTTAAATACATACAACAGGTGGGACTTGAACTTGGGACTCCTTTTTCAATGGTAAGGGCATTAACAGAAGCACAAGAGCCAGACTGTCATGGATACTATTTAAACAAGATGGCACACAGCAGCATTCAATCTCCTGCCTCATCAAAAAAAGTGTTTTCAAGATCAAGCAGACACAGGTTTGAGGAACATGCTACTAATAGTAGTAAGGATGGACTCCAATATCAAGCTTTCGGTGCTGACTCAGCAAACACTGACCACCTCTGCTGACTTTGCAGGGACATTTCAAATCCTGCGTTACCTCCTCACCTGCCCAGCAATAGGCTTCTTACATGCAGCACACACTCCTTTTGCAACAGTTGCAACCCCCAGCTTATTCAGTCCAACGTGCAATTCATCCAGCATGTTATCGAGCTGGCTTCCAGCTTTTTGAGGCCCGGCTACTGTGGAAGAACCACCCTGCTTTCCTTTAGATCCTGACTGTGTCATCATCTGTAAACAGAAGAAAAAAAGGCAGAACAAAAGTGGTCAAGTTAAATACACAGTATGTTGCTGTACTGCTATCTAACTAAGCAGATTTTATTCTGAGATGTTTTAATGGATTATTATTCATTTTTAGATACAGTAACTATCAAACTTCTGGGAAACAATGACAAATGCAACCTTCCTTTTGGTGATATTTTTCAAATAGTACCTACGTAGCCTTCATTTATTGCACACAGATATGACTGTTAATTCTTTTGACAATAGAAGGACCTAGACTTTTCATGGAAAGAATGGCTAAATAATATCCCTGCAATAATTAAATCTCTCTTTTGCTTTACTATTAAATAGGACAGGCCCTTTGTTATCACTCTGCCAGGAAAGTAGGGTCATTGCCACCCAACTTTTCTTACCTCCAACCTTCAGCTCCCTCACCTCTGGCTGGAGTCCCGTTGGCTGCATTGCCAACAGCTGGTACCCCTTTGAGTGGTACTGTACAATGAGGAGCTGTCAGCCTCTGAACTGCTGGCAGCTCTTGGTGGGCTGGGGTTCTGGTACTGGGATCCAGAATTCCACAGAAGGCCCCTTGGGAGCCATTTTAGGTTCATCCATTAGAACTGAAGGGGTATCCCCATTGGGCCAGATCCCTGTCAGACTGACTAAATCCAGCACTACATTTTACTTAGCAACACAGAAAAAGAGATTTATTTGAGTGATTAACGCACAAACACAGAAATGATATAGCATAAATCTTACTGTAAGAGATAATTCCACCCAATCAAAATTATGCACAAGGGATATTTAGCCTTGTTAATGCCTTTGTAAGTTCATAAAACACTTAGCCAGATGTTGAACAGATAATCGCTGGCCAATACTGTTCAATCAATAAAGGCTATCAATCAAGTACTGCCTGGTATTAAAGCCTTCCTGGGTTAGAATTATGCAAAGCCAAAATTTGTCGAGACAGTGTATTTGAATTTTATTCATCCACCTGAATCGATCAGCGATTAGCTTGTGTTTTGGTGCATAGGATGAGAAAAGAATTTTCATATTATATTCTGCATTCCATGAATCACAGCATGCAAGATAAATAGAAATATTGATATCAAAGTGTAGTTTCAATAGTTGAACTGTTCACTGCAAAAATAATCAACTTGATTTAAAATAGGGTCTGAAAAGTTACAAGTGGAAAATGCAAGAGGTATTGCTGAAACATACTGGGTACAGAAAAAGTGTTCTCAGGAAGAGGCTAGATCAGTTAACTTATCTTCAGAATTTCCAGAACATCTGGCATCAAAATTTACATCTGTTACTTACAGCCTTGTTGCTGCTCTTGGATATAGCCAAATCAGCAAACGCAGACAGCAAGGAGAGAGCAACCAGATGATTTCTGATTTAATTTTACATCCATTTAAAAGCTGGGGTTTCTCTCTCCTGCCCAATTTCTCTGCATTTCCTGCACCCAGATGATCAACTCCTGGCAGCTGGAACAAGAAAACGTCCCCCTTTATATCTCAAATATTAGTGAGAGGTGAGCAACTAATACTGTTGGGAGAAGAAGAGAGAGACCTAGGGTTCAGGTATACAATTCTTTGAAAGTTTTGTCACAGGCGGACACAGGGTGGTTAAGAAAGCATGCTAAATGCCTGCCTTCATTGCTCAGGCCATTGTGTGCAGGAGTTGGGACATCATATCGAGGTTTTACAGGATGTTGGTGAGGCCACTTTTGGAGTACCATGTACAGTTCTGGTTGCCCTGCTATAGGAAGGGCATCATTAAATTGGAGAGAATTCAGAAAAGATTTACCAAGATGCTGCCAGGACTACAGGGTTTGAGTTATAAGGAGAGACTGGATAGGCTGGGACTTTTATCACTGGAGCATAGAAAGTTGAGGGGTGACTTTATAGGTTTATAAACTCATGAGGGGCATAGATAAGATGAAAAACAAAGGCCTTTTCCCTAGGGTGGGGAGTTCAAAACTAGGAGACATTTTTAAAGTGAGGGGAGAGTGATTTAAAAGGGACTTGAGGAGTAACTTTTTTCATAGTAGGTGGTTCATATATGGAACAAACCGCCAGTGGAATTTTTAAAAAAATTAATTCATGGGATGCGAACGTCGCTGGCTAGGCAGCATTTATTGTCCATCCCTAATTACCCAGAGGGCAATTCAGAGTCAACCACATTGCTGTGGGTCTGCAGTCACATGTAGGCCAGACCAGGTAAGGATGGCTGTTTCCTTCCCTAAAGGACATTAGTGAGCCAGACGGGTTTTTCCAGCAGTCGACAATGGATTCACGGTCATCATTAGATTCTTAATTCCAAATATTTTATTGAATTCAAATTCCATCATCTGCCTTGGTAGGATTCAAAGCCGGGTCCCGAGAACGTTATCTGGGTCTCTGGATTAACAGTTCAGCGATAATACCACTAGGCCATTGCCTCCCCAAAGTGTTAGATGCAGGTATAGTTACAACGTTTAAAATACGCTTGGACAAGTACATAAATAGGAAAGGTTTAGAGGGATATGGGCCAAACGCAAGCAAGTTTAGTTTCGGAAACTTGGCCATCATGGATAAGTTGGACCAAAGGGTCTGTTTCCATGCTATGTGACTCTAAGATGGAAAGGTGCTTTCTTTCTCTTGCCTGCCATGAACAAGTTAAGATGTTGCCTCAATGATGTTAGTGACTTTCCCCCAAATTCCCCTATTTGAGTTCAGCATTTTATTACTGGATGTCAAAGAAAGCTGTAATGCACACACCAGCAACTGCTGGAAACCTTATCAGTGCAGAATCTGGCAAACAAATAATATTGCATAAAAACAACAAATTTTAAAAGATGGACGTGAGCGTTCTAACTTAAAAAAAAACTCTTACAGGAGAAGTCACCATCATTTACTTTACCCATATATCAAGTGCTGTAGGACACAATGAGCAAATGAAGAATCTAGCATTTTATTAACGGAAGAGACATCACTAACTAGATAGTGTAATTTCAGTGATTTAATTAAATTACTAAAAAAGTAATCTGGACACTTACTTTCCAGCAACATTTTCAAACATAATTTTGATAAACCTCCTGCTCTATGTACATCAATCACTTTTATGTCCACTAACCTACACTGGGATTTAATGAATTTCTTGCTTTCAAAGGAATAGTTTATATGGCAGGGTTTACCCAGTTTCCACAGAGCAGTTAAATAGCTCTAATAAAACAGAGCAACATAACCATTGAAAAAGCAGTGATAGAGTCCATTTCTAACTGTAGTTTCTTCTTTCTCTCACTGAGCTACACATAGCAGCCTTGCAAACGTATCGGAATGCAGGTAACCCATTTCTCATTAAGGCACAGGCACAGAGTCACCATCTGTTGTGTGGTGTTTCAGTATTCATTATCTTCAGAAAGATATTGGTAGGGATTTTTAGTCCTGATTTATTTGCAAGTAACATTTTGTTGCTGGCGCCTCACATGTTTTTCCTAAACATTTTTCACAACAAATAACATCAAACTCTAAAGGAATTATTCAGCTTTCTGTAGGATTACTGCCTTCCAATATGCCTAGCTAACTTTTTTCTGATATAGCACAGCCATGACAAATTGAAAGAATTCAAGTATTCCAACGACAACCAAGTGGAAGTACAATCTCTAACCTGGAGATTCCAAGGCGAAATAACTGAAGATAATTGCTGATTATTCAGCTGACATCCAAAAAGCTAGTTGTCATTGTTGCAGGCTAAAATCACATTATGAAATGAAAACAAGTCAAACTGCCATAATAAGACATCACTCAAATGAAAGGGTCAACATTAACATTAACATTAAAAAGTTGTGTTGTACCATTTGAATTAACAGCCCTTCACAACTATTAAAAATATTGTAAAGAGATAATATATTAAGCTTTGAGGATATTAGCCTGCATTCACTGTTTCTATTTGAAAATCATGTTCAGTCATATACACACATTTACATTTACATTTGGTTTTTGTTGTCGTCCACTCAATGAGGGAGGGGCTGGGCGGGGGGGAAGGGCATATGGATCTGCCCGTACGACAGGATCTCCTTTATGGGATGGAGGATATAGCTTGTTGAAAGCACGGCCTGAGTTGACTGGCTAGAAATGGGTCAACAGAAGACAGAAATGGAACAGAACAGAATTAAATAAATTAAAATAAACCTGGTAAACCAGTATAGAGTGAAAATCAAACATGCAAAATACACAAAGAGCCAGCAGCGCATCTGTCACACAAGGAAATTTTATTTTATGGCCCACTCTAGCTCCATATTAGTTGGTTATCAAAGAAGAGTGGGAACCAGTTTATTAACCAAGCTTGCTAGATTACTCAGTCCAGGTAAATAGGGCTGGAAAATGCTGTACATTGTTCCAGTGACAGTATTTAGCATTTCTTAGTATTGGTATGGCACAATACCACTTAAAATGAATGAATTCCGCCTTACTACTTTTTCTAAAAACTGTGTGTTTGTTGTATTGCAACAAAAGGAGCCGAAGAAAATCCTTGGCTCATTCCAGTTTTGGAGCAATCTATGTATTTGCATGGTGATGGAAAAACCTGGAAGGAGAAATGGCTTTCACTGGAACTGAATAATGCCAGCTTCAACAAGTTGATGTTAGAACTTAAATACAGAACTTGAACCATGCTATTGACAGTGACTATTTAATGCTTGCCTATAAAACTGCTCACAACGTGCTAAATAAGTACAAAGCAAACTGCCCAAGAATCCCCAACTTTCACTTTTAGCACGACTGGATTCAAAAGTATATAATATGTTGCTCAAAATGCAGTGACATCCTAATTCTTAAAGCTGTCTTCAAAAATTTTGGTTTTCTGTTTAGCTCCTAAAACTTCTCTCCTAAACAATTTTAATCTCCCTTTGAAGCTTAAGACTGTCCAAGATTTAAATAGAGTTCCCATTTTGAAAAGAGTCTTCTTGCATTTTATACAGCTTATAGGAATAGACTCACGTTTGACTACTGATTTCTCTCACTTTCATCCAAGCTCTGCCAACTTTTCTCACTTTCCCCTACCTAATTAAAAACACTGCATCCTATTTTGAAACTTCAAAATTTCAACTCCATTGTCTTGTATAATGCTTTTCCTCCCTTAGGGACTTCCACATAGCAATCATGACATAGGACAAAGTCTGTTAAATTTTCACAGTTCAAGTATTAACATTCTTGTATTCTGAATTACACTAATTTCCCTGTAATGTTGAGGATTTTGAAACTCAAATCATACAACACATGAAAATATTTTCTGATTTAACAATTTCTTTTCATGAAAATTTTCAAGCATTGTTGCTGCCCCATTAAAAGACCTCTATTTTAAAATGAAAAAAAAATTTTTTCACCTCAATTTTGAGTTGAATTCCTAATCAACTGATAATAAAAAGCAATACACGATTTTCTTAATTTCCTTCAGAAACGAGTTACACAGGCACACTATCCAAACATGAAATTTCGTCTTCACACATTGGTTGAGATACAAACTAAACCTGCATCCTGTATTTGCTGCTCAGTGTGCATTTTGCACACTCAGTTCTACAGAATGACTTATTCAGTGCATGATGTTATTTAGTTAACCTACCCAGTCATTAAACAGGAATGCATCTGACAGCTGCTTGACTATGCAGACAGTTGTGGGGTTATTCAGGCAGCTGTTATTAAATACAAAAGCAAAGCATCGCAAATGCTGGGGATCTGAAACAAAAACAGAAAATGCTGGAAATATTTAGCACGTTGGGTAACATCTGAGGAGAAAGAAACATTTTAAATCAATGACCTATCAGAATAATGAAAAGACCTGAAATGTTCTGTTTCTCTGTCCACAGATGGTGCCACACCTTCTGAGTATTTCTAGCATTTTTGTTTTTATATTAGCCGTTAGCAAGTTATGTTGGAAACAGAGTTCAATATTACTGCAAAAGTTGCTTCCAAAAGAATATCCTCATTATAACTTTCTAAATGCAATGGCATTGTGATATTATTGCTGCACTATTACAAAGCAAGTTTCTAAAACCTGGAACATTTTACAAGAATAGAACAGTTTCCAATTTCAAACTTATTTTAATTGCTTGGACAGGAGACATTGCACTGTTAGTACAGTGTTCAGGCAACAGGGCAGTATTATGCAGACATATTTAAAATCTCAAATAATTCCTTAGCAAACGGATTCCATTATTTTCCAGCCCTTTTATACTCACATCCAATATTTATTACGGATCAGCATTGTATATTGAACAGCCAGTAGCTGACTCTAGATTTACAATTCGAAGCAACGTGCATATAGAACATGCCGAGTTTGAAAAAAAAATACCCTGCCTTCTCAAAGGATGGAGGTGAAGTGAGTGGCAAAGAGTCAAAGTTTGCATTCACCTATGAAGAGAAAATGGAAGTTGCAATAAACTGGGAAAGGCCAAGTTTACAAATCCCATGTGAACAAAACTTCACTGCCATTCAAACTCTCAACCATACAGTATCACTTATCGCCGCTGGCATTGTTAAAACAGAAACAAAAGAATTGGAGATGCTGGAAATCAGAAACAAAAACAGGAATTTCTGGAAAGTCTCAGCAGGTCTGGCAGTATCTGATGAAAGAAATCAGTGTTAACGCTTCAGGTCCAATGGCCATTCTTCAGTTTTGAAGAAAGGTCACTGGACCCAAAACGTTAACATTGTTGGCATTGTGTCAATTAAATTTCTGAAATAAGCAGCTCAATAATGTAATTATAAATAGAACCTCAAGCAAATAATACATTCATATTACTTTTAAACTATAAGTGAAATTTTACAACGTGATGGATTCTTATACCAAACTACGATTTCTAAAATCAGGCTTTTTTTTTTAAAAAAGACACTAACCCTTCAGATCAGTCAATATGAAAATTCACCACGTTACCTCTTGAATTTGATAACTTGCATCCTGACATCACCATATCACTTCTTACATTTACTGTGACCTTCAGTAAAAACTTTAGTACAGAGTCAATAATAAGATTCATTTGTTAGTATTGTGGCCCCTTTAGTATTAGCTGCAAATTTGGCCAATTTGTACATTAGTTTCTGACTGCAAATCATTGATGTGAATTAGAAAATTAGTTGACTTAGCAATAAACAGGGATCAAATGTTATATAGTGTAGTACCACACTGTACACAATATTTACTGATTAGGTAATTTGGAAGTCAAACAAGCAAATCTTGTTCAGTTACTGGCTCGCTCTTCTCCCAACACTCTTACATTCACTAGGCATCATTGGGAACATTTTGATTATTCTACCAGATCTGGCTGGAAATGTAGGATCATAGGAATAGTAGGTCATTCAACCCCTCCAGCCTGTTCTGCCACTCTAGATTGTGGTCGATCACCCATCTCAATACCACATTCCTGCACTATCCCGATAGTAAAAGGAAATCTGTGTCTTGAACTTCCTTAAATGACTTAACTTCCACACGCTGATAAATTACTCCAAAGATTCAAACGAACATAAAGTGGCATTTCTAACAAGATAGAACACTATAACTTTCACTATCCTAACACTATAATCTTCACTATCCTAACTACTACTGCCATCATAGACTGTAGTGATCTGGATAATAGAGACAAGTCAGTATCAAAATAGATTAAAAGTATTGGTTTTAATGCCTGGTTACAACTTAAAGCATAATATGCCTGTATGTATGGAATAATTCTACAAATCAGCACATTTCCAAAGCTATACATACATTAGGAAAGCAAATTATATACCTCCAATGTAAACCAAGTACACTCAAAAGAAAATTAAACTGAAGCTGAACCTTTGTGAAATCTTTATAAATCCAATGATATTAAGAAGTATCTGTAATCATTAAAGATAAAATACTTCCATGCCTGTGATTGAAACTTCAGACTGTCTCCATCACTGCTACTGCCATCGGTCTGACAGGCTATTGACACCATGGCTCTAGTGGATGTAGGAGATGATTGCGGCTCAACTTGGACAGCAGTGGTCTGTACTATGGGCAGAGAGTATGAACGTGGATGCTTTTCTGGTGAAGTGGACTGTAACGGGCTTAACTGAGCAGCTGGTGGTGATGGAAGGACAGATGGCTTCTGATATTCATCACATGAACTATTCCGCTGAGGTGCAGGCTGAGATCCTGGGAGGATGGAGGTCAATGAGTAAGGAGCAGAAGGTTGGGAAGGCAAAGGGAGAGGAGGTGGAGAAGGCACAGAGGGAGGAAGTGAGGAGGGCACAGGGGAAGGGAATGGGAAAGGCACAGGAAGAAGGGGTGGGGAAGGTACAAAGGGAGGAGGCAGTGGAGAAATTTTCAGAAGTTCGCTTTTTCTTTTATCTTGTTTGACTGGGGGAGAAGGTGAAATGGAATGGGGTGATGGAGTAGAACCTTTCGAAGAAGGAGGGGGTTCTGGAGTGATTATTATCTGGAGAGAAACACACAGCAGCTTTAGTACCAAGAAATAGATGCAGATTAAGGGATAATTTCATTCTGCTCAGGCCGATTTGCACCATGCTTCAAGCTTTTTGACAACAGGCTTATGAAAAACAGAGCTCCACAGCATTTAATGAATACCGAACATACAACTGGAGTAATGTCTACCATTATAACAGTCACCTTGAGCTAAGTTACAGGCATTTTCTGAAACAAGCAGATCTTAAAGAACCTTCAGTTGTGCCACTTGCGAGTACAGGTTAGTCTTAGGCTTATAGCCAAAGTCAAAGACTGAGCAGGACATGAGTTTGGCAGAAAGTAACAATTTGAAAGTAACACTACTGAAAACAAGCAACATTGATTAAATTCTTTCATACTATTTACTACCTGGTTAGCATTAACTAGAAACAACTGAGCTCCCAGGAGGGCTACCAAAAAACTGCAGAATTGAGAGATACAAATAGATCAGGTAGTGACACAACTAAAACTGTACATTAAAACAAAACATATAAATCTCCAACAGCGAACATTGCCACGGTAGAAAAACATGTTCTGCCGTTTTCTGGACATTTGTAGAGAAACAGACAAAATTGGCTTAAGGAAGTTACTATCAGAAGTCGCTTCAGCTGATGCCAAGCATTTACAATTACAGCAATTGAATTCATTTGATCTGAGCCTCAGCTGTTTTACGTACTTTCAGCTGGATGGACACAGTCACCTCATTCAACTGTAGCTAAATCCATAACATATCTAGCAGCCGATCGAGCAAAATAAAACTCTAAATATGGTTGCAGCAAACAAATGCACAGTAAACTAATGGGCTCACAGCTTAATCAGAATTACAACAAATTCTTAAGCAGTCCATGCACAAGACAAAATCAATTTTCTTGAAACATCAAAACCTGGCTTCATGCATTTCTTGTAACAATTTTTCATGCATTCTTCTGACTACCTTTTCAACCACATGAGTTCCCTCCTCATGTTTTCTTACAGGTTTTGAAGTGATGACCAACCCCTCAGTGAGCCAGTCATCTACTTTTCTATTCTTGGGCTCCTTCTTTTCGATTCCCAGTCTGCCATGCAGTTCCTCGATAAGCCTATCCTGAGACACATTCTTATTAAATATAACAGGCCCAAATTTGCGACGTGGTAACTCCTCTCGATTCATTGGGTGTACATTTGAAGAATGCTTTGTCCTCTCAATAAGAGATTTCATCTGTACCATAGGGAACATTGCACAGTGAAAGCACGATTACACAGATACACTCTTCAAACTTAGCACTCACACTCAGCACAACATTCACCATGCAGCCTGTACATGAATACCATCGCCATGTGCAACACTTACCGTAACCTAAACAAAACGATCTAAATTCCTACAAAATAAGTTGAAGAAATGGACATGCACAATTGACAACAGTTAGAGCATTATCCTTGTAAGGGTTCTAGGCAGAAAGGCTCAAATTAAAATCCTCACCTCTGTGTGCCACTTTCCTGTTTAATTGATTTTATAACAATCAATTCAACCAAATCCAGATATGATATGCGCAATTTCAGCAGAATAATGACACGGAAACCAATTCTGAGAGATTAATTCAAGGGCAGAATCAAATGCATCTCACAAATCCCACAACAAAGTGGTCTCTAATGTCACTGTATCTCCTGAGATCTGGTCCTCTTCGTAAAAATGCATTGCATACCAGAGTTACTATCTGCCTGGCAAGCCTTCAAGTACAATACCTACCAGATGATCAAAGAGGTGTAAATAATTTTCCACACATTTGAGATATATTCTTTTGTCTGCATTCCACATACGTAGGTGGCACACAGAGCTCTATTCCTGCCAGGGACAAATATAAAATTAGACCAACTTCAGTGTTTTTGTGTGTTTTCAATTTAGAAAGTATGGTAAGTAAAGGTCATCTTATTAACATATCCATAAAGCATCCCAATATTAGTAATGTCATTAAAACAAAGTCAGTATTGGCTGTGACGTGAATATGTTAAGTGCTTGAAATTCTGCAAAAATATGATGTTCGGTGTCTAGCACTATTCTGACCATGCAGAAGAGGCTCATGCCACAAATCTCTATAAAACATTCCACATTTAAACTTTCTGCCTGCCTGACTAGAAGTAGAAATCCGTTCCACTGTTAGTATTTGAACTGGAGGTAAATCAAATTGCTTCTTTTGTGCACTCTCGTTGGATCGAAGATGTGATGAGCAATGATTCACGCCACTTTGTTCTAGTTCCATCTCTCTGTGTTTTGGTTGCTGCTTCACTGCCTGCTGTACAGCCTTTTCATATGGCTTGTTTATGCTGAGTAACTTTGTTAAGTCTTTTCCTCCAAATTTGGACCTATCTGCAATACTCTGTTGATACGGTGGTTTACCAATCGGCTCCGTATTCAAGGTGGAAAGTTCCTTAGTATCCAAACACACTGATGCTCTGTCCGCTAACACCACCTTAGTTTCAAGGACCTCTTGTTTAGTCTCCACTTGCTGTGCTTGCACAGCCTCCGGATACAAGGCCAACAGTTTATCTATAGCTTCATTCATCTCAGCAAAGTCACTAATCAAGGATGTAGCAATCTCCTGTTGTTCACTGCCTGAGGTCAGTGGTTTGGACACAGGCCTCTCAATTTCAGCTGCGTTTGAAGGACTTGATCTAACTTTTTCTTTCACTTCTGGGGCATTGAACTGGCTGCCATGCTTTTTCTCTGTTTCCACTATCTTCATATCCCTGATGGTGGTCTTGTGTGACTCTGAAATGGGCGACATCACTGACACAGAAACATCAATGCCTGGTTCTGAAACTGCATCTGTATTTGGCGAACTCACTGCGCGAAAGTCAGATGACTGAAGCTCTAGATGGTTGAGCAATGAATTGGTAGGATGGGGTAGTGTTGAAGCCGATAGGTGCAAAACATTTAGCTCCTCATCAATGTGCAGCAGCTCTAGTGGACTGGGTGTTCGTGAAAGTGGTGAGGACAAAGCTGCATCATTGAGCATAAATTGAGAACTGCAAGACATGGGCAACACCCTAGTTGTTGATGGCTTAACGATAAGCTGGGCAGCAGCAGCAGACACTAGTAGAGCATCTGGAGCTGAGGTTTCTCGTTTCTCCTCTGGTTCAAAACTTACAGGACTTACAGTACCAGCCTAAATTGAGGAAAGGAGTGCAACAGAAAGAACAGGGGAAAAGAATAGTAAATTGGAGAACAATAAGGAAAATGAATGAAGATGATTCTAATGATGCACTCCTGTTCTTACCTGTCCCTTGCTGAGAGACATCACATTACATTCAATGTGTGACATAACTCCAAGATACACAAAGTCCCATCTGTTCTTCTAATGGTTCATGCTTGTCTTATACTGGGTTCCCCAATATTTTATAATACATTTATTCTTCAACACATCAAACATGTCATTGCATTCTTCTGATGCCTCAAACTCCATCCATTCTGCCAATTTTGTGTTCTATCTGAAAATTATATTGGCTATATGCCTCACATCTGATCTTTATACGTCTGTCTCCTCCCAGTGGTTCATGTTCCACCCCACAAAACAGAATAAAACACAACACTGTATTCACAACACTGCTTCTCATGCCCCTTTTGCTACTGTCTTCTGCGTACAGACACATCTTTTCCAGTCTGTTTCTGTAATCCTGGATGCCGCTTCTTTCCTGCAAACCTACCTGGGATACTATTATCTAAAACAATTAGTCCATGCAAAATGACATACTGACTGATCATTGCCATAATTCAGAGAATAGGTTAATAAATAGTTCAAGACTAAATCAATTTAAATTCTTCCAAGTTCATCCAACTTACATCTTCCAAAAATACTAACATGAACGTTACTAGAAAAAAAAGTTTACAATCATCTTCTAAACTAACTCCAACAATTAATTGAATGAAGCAGTCATGCGTTACACAATCCCGTCAGCAAGATGGAAGCAATCCATTCTTGACTATTTACCAAGCCAGCTCCAGGTACTATACCTTTTCTCAAGCAAAGTTTTAGTCCAGAGCTCTTCCTTAAGTTCAAAAGTACCAAACAACTTTTTCTTTTTTTAAAAACTCAGCACATCCCCTCCACCTTGATAAGTAACAGATGCTTACTGCAGGTTACATTTCCCTGCATTTTCACCACTTCAAGCAGCATACACACAACTCTCAGGCTGGCTAGGAGACAAATGTTTTTGCTTGGCTTTTGCACCTTAGGTACGGGACTCAGGAAGGCCAGGAATCTAATTACACTCACATTGAAAACAGAGAGGGATTCCATCAACTCATCGAGCTCACGTGTTGCTGAGGATGCAGAAATGCGGGCCTGCTGTTGACTAGGAGTGTCACGCTGAGAGGGTAGTCCTTCCACAGGAGACGCAGCTGTTGCAGGACTGAAAATGAGACCAAAATAGTCAGCGTCATCTAACTATAACACACCACACGAGTGTGCAGTGCCTGAGGTGAAATTCATTTTAGTGTCTTTATGCAAATACTCTGCATTGATTCAGTTCAAAGTTAAACAAAGCTTATGTTTCCAAGTAGGCACACTTAAAGAATTCTCTTTAAAAATTAGTCTATTACTTGTGATACCAAATACAGGCAGTCAAAATGAACTGTAAAGTCTTCATGGTATGCAGGTTAGATGGTGAGAGATAATGAAACTAACGAGGGAACACAGGAAAGGAATAGATGAGGAATGAAAGGCAAAAAAAGGTGAGCAGGAGAAGACAGGAAGTTTAAAGATGACAATAAAAAAAAGAGAGGATGTCACACAGTAAGGTTGGGGAAAGGTGGAGAGGGAATACCGTTGAAGGATTGGACTCAAATGTTAACTTTGTCTCTCTCTCCACAGATGCTGCCAGACCTACGGAGTTTCTCCAGCATTTTCTATTGGTATTCCAGATCTCCAGTTCCTAATACTTTGCTACCATTATGGGTTGAGGGGGTTTACTATAAAAGAGAAAATAAAATGGAGTGAATGAAGAGGAAAATGCTGATGAAATCTTGTTCATTGGGAGAAACTACTTTTGACAATGGTTGGGGGGGCAAGTTTGAGAGTGGTAGTGGGAGGTGGGTATAGGCTGCAAATATGCTCAACTGGAGATAGGAAAGCCTAAGTCATTTTCACAAAGAAATTGGATAATGTGGAGCATTTCTTGAGCATGAGGGAATGGTGAACTTCCTCAAGATTGCAAGCTGTTTATATGCTCTCATGAAACGGTGTTATACATATAAAGTTTATAAGCTGGAAGATGTTTTGGGGCTGTTTTAAATTTAAGATAAAATGCAGTAGTGAAGGTCACCATGTGACCTGCTTCAAATCTTACTTAAGAAGCCTGGGTGGCTTGGTTGCTACAGCAACAGTGAGGCCCAGGTTATTTTACAGGCAAGGCAGTACAACATGCTCATAATTTTATACAATGGGAAGAATTTGTCCTGACTTTAGGCAGACTCCAGTATTGCATGGATATGCAAGAAATGTCAGGTTTTATAAACATTAAATTGTTGTTTAGTTCCTAGATAAAGAGGGTTTTGAAGGTAATAAATCAAAATTTCTGCAGGGGTACAAGGCCTGTGTGATTCACATTACCATGGAGATGAACTTTGAGAGAAAAACAGAGCATAGAGGCTACTGTAGTATTGGCTCAGACCCTGAACCCCTCAGACAGGACAGTCTGCAAGAATCTGAGGGGAAAAGAGCACGCAGTGAGATAGAGACAGCCGAAGTTACACCTATAGATCAGCCTAATGGCGAGAGAAGCAAGGATTGATGAACTGAAGGACAACTACATATACATACCTTGGACTAGGAACTGAGCTTTCCAGCTCATCCAATAAGCTTTCCACACTAGGTCGCACATCCTCAATTCCTCGACTGCCATTTCTCTTGGGTTTTTCTTTTGTTGGGGGAGGCACCTTCTTCCCCACTTGAGTTCCATTTTCCTGACCGATATATTGAGAGCCAGTCACTGGAGCATGATGGGAATTGCGGCTGGATTCCTCTGAAGAACAATAAACAAAAAAGTTCAATTTAGCTAACTTAATTTAAAGCTACCTTTAAATCAAAATTTACTGACTGTTCCCTTAAGCTAGGTTCATGGTTGCTGTCCCTGGAGATATTACTTTAAAAAAATTGATTTACAGGATGTGGGTGCATGGGCTAGGCCAACATTTATTGCCCACCTCAGAGGGCAGTTAAGAGACAACCACATTGCTGCAGGCCTGGAGTCACATGTAGGCCAGACCAGGTAAGGATGGAGTTTTCTTCCCTAGAGGACATGAGTGATCAACAATCAGCATGGTTTCATGATCATGACTAGACTCTTAATTCCAGACTTTTTTTAAAAATTGAATTCAAATTTCACAATCTGCCATAGCAGGATTTGAACCTGGGTCCCAGAACATTACCTGGGTCTCCAGGTTAATGGTCTAGCCATAATACCACAAAGCCATTACCTCCCCAATATCTTAATTTCTCTCTCTCAATCTTGCTCATGTCTCAGATAAAGAAAATCTTGCATCTATATAACATCTCAATTCCTGAGGACATCCTACAATGCTTGACAGTTTATGGATCACCTCTGAATCACAGTGGCTATTGTTGGTAAAGATAGCAGACAATTCACACATCAAGGGGTTCCCACATATAGCAAATGAATGAGTAAACGACCAGATAATCTGTTTTTACTGTAGTTGTCTGAAAGAAAAGCATCAACCAGGACATAGGAATAAATGCTGTCAAATCTTTTACAGCCAATTCAGCTAACAGATGGAGCACTGGTTTAATGCTTCACTTGGAATGCTGCACACCCTGAATTCATTAATGCATCAACTTAGATTACATTTACGAATCTGTTGTAAGGCTCAACATTTTACCCCTATCTTTCACAACAATCTTTGATTCAGAGGTTAAATGTTTCAAATAATGTAAAGCCAACTTTCTCTTTAACAAAGCGAGCTATATATCCACACGTGCTGGACCTCAGTTTGCTTACTCACTAAGCTGGCATGACTGGAAGCGCTGTGGGAATCTGTAAGTGTTATTTTAAGTACAAACAAAATGGACCAGAAACATAAGGATTTGGAATCACAACTAAAGTGTACTGTTGAAAGGGGTAAAATGGAATCGCTACTCACCCCACATTGCAATTTCTCTAAAATCTAGTAATTTAGGACAATTGCGCAGTTGGCTGGTGCCCCACAATTCTGTGCCAAAACGATGTACAACAAATGTTGCTGGCTGAGCAATTTCTCAGTTAACTTCAACTGCACTCTAAGAGACATTTCAGACAGAGGTATGACATTTCTCCGGGGGCAACTTTCATACATTGTGTAGTGGCTAACTTTGAAAAGTGTAGGAACCGGTCGTTTGACCTAGTCAGGGACCGCAGAGACCCGAGAGGGGATAATCAGACAAGATTAGTCATAGGTAGCGTCAGATTTATTTATTTCAGCAATAAACAGTCTTATAGTTACATTCTATATTAACTAACATTACATAAATTTAGATTAAGTGCAAATATAGACTGACAGCTGCTTTCGACTATCAAAACAAACTGCATGCACTATCCTCATAATAATGCTTCCAAATACATTTACAGCTTCAATTGATTTATGCTCCAGTGAGAAAATTCCATCTGTCCAATTCCAAAAATGGTCTTTCTGTCTCACGCTCTTTCCTCCTGTGGATGCCATGCTCAAAAGAAATTTTTCCCACATTTTCCAATTATCCCCTAGACTTACGTTAAACTGCAGAGAATGAATTTTTAGTTCACAGTAGGTTCTACATTCTGCTGCCATGCACCTTGGTACTGTAGTGTAGTTAGGATACTGCACCTCCAAGTGTATCACATTTCCCTACCATCTTGATAGTTAAACACGTCCATGGAACAATTATTCTTTTCCAGATTCTTTGAGGCATTGACATAAAAACAGAGGGGTCAGAGTCTGAGAGGAGAAAGAAGATGAGCAGAACAGAAAAAGGGAAATTTCTTTCTCATTCACAGCACTGAAGCAAAATTCTTTTGAAAGAAACAAACTAAAATATTGCTTACAAGTGCCAAGTTACCCACATATATTATCACATATTACACAAAACACTTGCCAGTTGCAAAGTTGCTGGGTGAGTTGCTTTGCACTACATTCAGTTCCAGTAGGAGACGATCCAGTTCTGAAAGGTTGCTGCCCAGTGAAGAGGTCATGACAACTGGTGAAGATTCTGCGGACTTTGTCTTATTGGGGAAACTGCACAAATGACGAAATAAGATTGACAGTCCAGTATTGTTACTTGCACCGGGTTATATCAGGCTGTAAACTTAAAGTGGTCCGATTGCATTATTTATTACATATCAAATGAACATGCCACGTTTCCATCAGGTGTATAAACCCTGCATGATTTCAAACTAATGGTTTAAAAAAAAAGCTGCAGATGACAGTCACAGGACGGCCGTACTGTTGTGAGGTGAATGATCCAGAATCTCAAATGGTGAAGTTGTCACTTATGAGCCTGTATCAACTTACGGAATCAAACCGACAATAAATAAATCAGCTGATGTATTATGTTTACAAAACATGTCATGTGCGTCATTCTGCCCTATCTCTACAACTTTATTCAGTCCATGTTTTCGATCTGTCCGACTTTGGTGTTCCATACATTCCTTGGCCCACTGTTAATGATATACTGCTTCACAATCATGCACTCTCAGAGCTTTCCTCCCTGAATCCCTAATAACTCTTTCCTCTCCTTCAAAAGATTCCAAAAATCATCAAATTGTGCCTTTCATCATCTCCCCAAATGTCAGACTACTCTTCATCGATCTCTCCACTGTGTAACACTTGGCATATTAACTGCATTAACAGAGCATATAAAAGCAAGCTATTGTTGCAATGTTCAAACATTAAGGAAAATTTGAACCTCTCACCACCAAAACAATAAATTTGTTTATACGTAGTGTATTATTTTTAAAATCAGAAATTGAGCAAGGTAGGATGAACCGAGAGGTATGATAAATGTTTCCACTTTCAAGGCTACCTTTAAATCTCTCAAGTCTTTGACTTCTCATTCATTATCCACTCAGCTCCATTTTAAGAGATCTTATTATCTGGAAAGGGATATGTTTCAGCTGACAGTGTCACTCTGTTTACAAAGGCAGTCAGTCCTTGGCTATTAATGTGATTCTATTCAAAAAGGCAGTCCCAGTTTATCACTGTCATTCCACTTAATGAAGCAATCTTTTTAAAGAAATTAATTGTGTCACAGAGTACCAATCTTAAAAAAAAAATGCTGTTAATGTGCTTAGGGAGGAAGTGCCTGTCTGCCACTTTATTTAAAGAGAGAGTCATGCCCATTACCTTGCTAAGAGAAAAGTCTCTGAGTTAGCTGCTTTTAGACTGCTCGAATAGGACATTGATATTGAAACAAAATCTTATCTGCCACTCCACTCAAGAGGGGGCCTTATCCTGGTTAGGTACCTGTAAACGTGGTCTTCCTCAGAGGAACGTGGAGCAGGAGGACTAACTGAGTCTCGTGAGAGAGAAGAGTTGCCTTTCACATTTGGTGGGTAGGTCTGCTGTTGTGGCTTAAAAGAGAACTAAAAATATTTAGTAATGAGAACAGCAGCAATGAAACTAAGAATAACAGTTTTCAAATATACCAGAATATGGAAATGACAGGTACTTCAAGACTTGAAGAATACACACAATTTCGATACTTTCTACAATTTAATTTCATGCTTAGATAGAATTACTAACAGCTCATTTTCAACCACATACCTTAATTATATTCTCAAGTTTCCTTTTAACCTTAAATTGAGATATGAATTTCAGATACTGAATCACTGCTATGCAAGTCTCTCTCTAACCTGCTGTTCCTCTCACCAACCAACAGGAAAGAAACAGACTTGCACAGTAGTAATGATTCCACAGAATTACAGGTGTGATCCTGTGTGTCATTCAGGGAGCTTTAACTTTGTTTGTCCTACCTTTCCCCTACATGGGGTTGTACCTTGACTAGTTTCTCTTTGAAGGCTGTTCATTATTCATAACCCTTGATTCCCTTGTTAATCAAAAATCTCTCCAACTTTGCTTTGAATGTACTGAATAGCCAGAATCTATTGTTCACTGGAGGACAGAATTCCACACACTAGCAATCCCTGAGAGGAGAAATTTCTCCTCATTTCCATTAAAAATGGAAGCCCTCTTATTTTGAAACTGTAGTCTCTAGTTCCAGATCCCTCCAGGAAGAGAAAAATCCTCTAAGCATCCACCTGTCAAGCCCCCTTAGAATCTTACATGTTTCAATACAATCACCTCCAATTCTGAACTCCAGTACCTTCTCTCATCAGAAAAACACTTCATCCCAGGAAACAGCTTACTGAAACATTACTGAATTGCCCCCAAGGCAAGTATATACCTCCTGAGGAATTTTAACCAAACTTTCACACAATAGTGGGGCTCACCAACGCCCAGTATGTACAGTGGTAGAAAGACTTCCCTAGTTTAGTACAGATAGTAGGAACTGCCAATGCTGGAGTCTGAGACAACGAGGTGTAGAGCTGGATGAACCCAACAGGCCAGGCAGCATCAGTGGAGCAGGAAAGCTGACGTTTCGGGTCTGGACCCTCCTACAGAAAATGGGTCTGAAGAACAGTCCAGACCCGAAACATCAGCTTTCCTGCTCCTCTGATGCTGCCTGGCTTCCTATTTCAGTACCTTATCCCTCTTGCAATAAAAGACCAACATTCCATTTGGCTTTTGTATTATTTTGCTGTACCTACATATTGATGTTTGATATCATGTACAAGAACTCCCATATCCCTTTTTCCTCTAGAATTCTGTAGTTTCTCTCCATTTAAATGACACTATTTTTCTATTTTTACCATCAAAGTGGGCAATCTCTCATTTTCCCACATTACACTTCATCTGCCATTTCATGCCTATTCACTTGTCTTTCCTTGCAGACTCTTTGGGCAGACAGAGGACAGATGGAGTTTAATCTAGAAAAATGTGAGGTAATGTATTTTGGAAGGTCTAATCCAGATGGAAAATATACAGTAAATGGCAGAACCCTGAAAAGTACTGATAGGCAGAGGGATCTGGGTATACAGGTACGCAGGTCACTGAAAGTGGCAAAGCAGATGGAGAAGGTTGTTAACAAGGCACGGTGGCTCAGTGGTTAGCACTGCGCCAGGGACCCGGGTTCAATTCTGCCCTCGGACAACTGTCTGTGTGGAGTTTGCACATTCTCCCTGTGTCTGTGTGGATTTCCTCCAGGTGCTCTGGTTTCCTCCCACAGTCCAAAGATGTGCAGGCTAGGTGGATTGGCCATGGAAAATTGCCCATAGTGTTGAGGGATGTGTAGATTAGGTGGGTTATAGGAGGATGGGTCTAGGTGGGATGTTCCGAGAATCGGTGTGGACTTGTTGGGCAAAGAGCCTGTTTCCACACTGTATGCATTCTATGATCTTTGAAGGCATATGACATGCTTGCCTTCATCGCCCAGAGCACTGAGTTTAAAAATTGGCAGGTAATGTTTCAGCTTTAAAGAATCTTACTTAGGCCACATTTGGAATATTGTGTTCAATTCTGGTCACCACAGAATTGATGTGGTGGCTTTGGAGAGGGTACAGAGAAAATTTAGCAGGATGCTGCCTGGTATGGAGGGCATTAGCTATGAGGACAGGTTGGAGAAACTTGGGTTGTTCTCATTGGAACGACGGAGGTTGAGGGGTGACCCGATAGAGGTCTACAAGATTATGAAGGGCATGGATAGAGTGGACAGTCAGAAACTTTTCCCAAGGTGGAAGAGTCAGTTACTAGGGGCTATAGGTTTAGGGTGCGAGGGGCGAGGTTTAAAGGTGATGTACAAGGCAAGTTTTTTTTTTAAACACAGAGGATGGTGGGTGCCTGGGGAGGTACTGGAAGCAGATACAACAGTGACTTTTAAAGGGCATCTGGACAAATACATGAATAGGATGGGAATAGAGGGATACGGTCCCCAAAAGGGTATGGGGTTTTAGTTGTGATGGGCAGCGAGTCGGTACAGGCTTAGAGGGCCGAAGGGCCTCTTCCTGTGCTGTAATTTTGTATGCTCTTTGTATCCACTTCACAACTTTCCTATCCATCCTCATATCAACAAATATAGATACAATATTCGATCATTTCATCCAGATCTTTATTATAGATCTTAAATAGTTGAGCATGGATTGCACAAAATGGAGGAGGAGAGGCACAGGTAAGTGCTTCTAATGTATATCTCTAGATTTTGGCAAAGGACCAAAATAATCAATAACTTTCGATCTCATCACCTAGCAAACTAGCTACCATACCTTGGGAGAGTTGGCCACTCCAGTAGAAGGGGAGCCCTCTTCTTGGTAACCCTACAAAACCAGAAGAAAGTATGTCATACATGTGTCGAATACAGAACGATGAAAATTGAGCACCAAAGGAAGCTACTCTGACTACAATCAGTCATGCAGTTTGCTCTTGAAGAGCACATCGCAACCATTTCCAATTCTAATTCATTTTGATTATCCCTATTTAAATATTTACCCAGTTTCAAGTACATTTGTCATCTCAAGCTTAATAACCACTTTTGTTAAATTATTATACATTCTAGTACATGAATGAGGAAGGGAAATATCTGTAAGTGCTAGGATTCTGTAACAAAAGCAGAAATGGTGGAAATACATAGTAGGTTTGCCAGTAGCTGTACAGACAGAATAAGTTTCTAAGTTTTGGCAAAATGTTGCACTAGAAATTCTCTCTTTACACGTGGTGACAGACTTCATTTGTATCAATTAGGATGTTTTGAATCACTTCCAAATTCCAAAAACAGTGCATGGATAAGAAATAGCTGCAATTTTGCTTCTATATTCCCGGGGCATTAACAGTTTTTTATTTCAAAGGTATGCTGACAGGAGAAAATAATCTTTTACTGTTGGTTCACCAACCTGTGCGCGCTCACCTTAAATGTCCTGAACATTCCTCACAGATTGCAATGCCGCTAATTTGGTACAATCAGTAAATTTCAAATATAACATCCAGTAATAATGTCACTTACATAAATTAGAAACAGAAGGGTATCATTGCTCAGAACAATGGGGCATTTCACCTACCTAAATTGCATCAATTTGAAAACCATCTATATATCCTCACTATTGTCTTTCTGGCCCTAATCATCTCTCCATCCATGAAATTATGTTCTTTTTAATGCCACTCACCACTTGTTAAAATTTAAACAAGTCTCTTGTGATATTTTCATAAGTATCTCCTGTAAATTAATCCATATAGCATTCACTATCTCCCCTTTATCAACGCAGAATACTAATTTCAGTTGCAAGTTATGACAAGATTCTACTAGCCTGCCCTACACATTATCAGACTATCAAAAGTCATGAAGAATTTGTTTTGCCTACAACCTTCTCCCTCCACAATCAAGCACAATTGAACTCCTGTTGACACAAAATCTGGAGGATCCGTTTTGTAAAATCTCCAAGAATAGTCACACTTGCAATCACACGTGGGACATATTGTTGTTCATATCAATCATAATGCAAAATTTGTTTATATTCCTCCTGGCACTACCACTTCAAATGGAGGAAATGAACTCAGTAATCCATCATTCACTTAAGTGGAGGTATTAGTTTATTTACATCACTTACCATCTTTGAAATATCATATGTGGATCTTTATAGGACCATATATCTTTTAGGATGACATGCGCGCTCAAGATGATGTCAGGCAGGAGATAAGAACATGACCAAGTGAAAAACTGTCACTTGATTTCAACAGGTTGAGGAAGTAGCAAATCAAAAGAAGGTTGGGAGGAAGAAAAATAGGTATTATAGCAGTAAAAGTAATTAGTTCTTTGTTATAGTAAATCTGGACTTTGATTGATGGTTTTTTTAAAAAAATAGAGCCATACAGCATGGAAACAGGCCTTCGTCCAACCCATCCGTGCTGACCAACTTCCCCAAACTAAACTGGTCCCATTTGCCTGCATTTGATCCATATCCCTCTAAATCTTTCCTTTTCATGTACCTGTCCAAATGTCTTTTAAATGTTGTAATTGTACCTGCACCCATCACTTCCTCTGTCAGTTCATTTCACATACAGACCACTGTGTGAGAAAAAATTGCCTCTCAGGTCTCTTAAATATTTCTCCTCTCACCTTAAAAATATTCCCTCTAGTTTTGAACACCCATAATTTAGGGAAAAGACCTTTGTTATTCCCCTTATCCAAGTCCCTCATGATTTTATAAACCTCTTATAAAGTTCACCACTCAAATCTCCTGTTTTCCAGTGAAAAGTCCCAGCCTATCCGGCCTCTCCTTATTACTCAGACCCTCCAGTTCCAGCAACATTCTGGTAACTCTTGCCTGAACCCTCTCTAATTTAATAATATCCTTCCTACTGCAGTGTGAACAGAACTGTAAACTTCAAAAGATGCCTCACTGATGTCCTGTACTCTAGCCTTTTACTCAGAATTAGATGTTGACAGCATGGGGGAGGTTATTTGGCCCATTGCGTCAGTCAACAAAGATCTTATCACACAAATTGAATTTTCCAGCTTTTAGTCCATAGCCCTGGAGGATATGGCGATGCAAATGAACATCTAAATACTACTCATTTGACTCAACCACACTTTCTAGTGGTGAGTTCCAGGCTTGTTTTTTTCCTATTCATTTGTGGGACATGGGTGTCGCTGGCTGGCCAGCATTTCTTGCCCATCCCTAGTCATCCATAAGAAGGTGATAGTGAGTTGCCTTCTTGAACTGATGTAGACCATCTGCTGTGGGTTGACCTACAATGTCATTAGGGTGGGAATTCCAGGATTTTGACCCAGCAACAGTAAAGGAATGCTGATATATTTCCCAGTCAGGATGGTGAGTGGTTTGGAAGGGAACATTCAAGTGGTGGTGTTCCCATATGTCTGCTGCCCTTGTCCTTCTAGGTGTAAGTGGTTGTGCATTTGGAAGATGCTGTCTAAGGATCTCTGTTGAATTTCTGCAGTGCATGTTGTAAATAGTCCACACTGCTGCTACTGAGTATTGGTGGTGGAGGGAGTGGATGCAGTGTCAACCAAGCAGGCTGCTTTGTTGTGGATAGTGTCAAGCTTCTTCAATGTTGTTGGGGCTGCACTCATCCAGACAAGTGGGGAGTATTCCATCACACTCCTGGCTTATGCCTTGTAGATGGTGGACAGATTTTGAGGAGTCAGAGGGTGAGTTACTCGCTGCAGTATTCCTAGCTGCTGACCTGCTCTTGTAGCCACTGTATTTATGTGGTGAGTCCAGGTGAGTTTCTGGTCAATGATAACCCCCAGGATGTCGATAGTGGGGATTCAGTGATGCTAACACCATTGAATGTCAAGGGATGGTTGTTAGATTGTCTCTTATTGGTGATTGTCATAGCCTAGCATTTGTGTGGTACGAATGTCACTTGCTACTTGTAAGCCCAAGTTGGATATTGTCTTGATCTTGTTGCATTTGAACATGGGCTGCTTCAGTACCTGAGGAGTCGCAAATGGTGCTGAACACTGTGCAATCACTGGCAAACATCCCCACTTGTCCTTATGATGGAGGGAAGGTCAATGATGAAGCAGCTGAAGTTGGTTGGGCCAAGGACACAACTCTGAGGAACTCCTGCAGAGACATCCTGGAGCTGAGATGATTGACCACCAACAAACATGACCATCTTCCTATGTGTCAGGTATGACTCCACCGCTGGAGAGTTTGCCCTCAATACCCATTGATTCCAGTTTTGCTAGGGCTCCTTGATGCCACACTCGGTCAAATGCAGCCTTGATATCAAGGGCTGTCATTCTCACCTCACCTCTTTTGTCGATGTTTGATCCAAGGCTGTAATGAGGTCAGGAACTCAGTGGCCCTGGCGGCACCCAAACTGGGCATCACTTAGCAGGTTACTGCTGAGCAAGTGTTGCTTGATGCCACTGTTGACACCTTCTATCACTCTATTGATGAGCAAGAGTACACTGATGGGGTGGCTATTGGCCGGGTTGGATTTGACCTGCTTTCTGTGTACGGGACATACTTGAGCAATTTTCCAAATTGCCGGGTAGATACCAGTGTTGTAACTGTACTGGAACAGCTTGGCTAGAGGAGCAGCAAGTTCTAGAGCACAAGTTGAAATGTTAAAGGGGTAATATTTGTTCTGCTGACATGTAAGAAATTAGGTGCTAAGCTGCGCCGTGGGCGCCTCTGTCTCGCAGACAAAATGTGGTAATCTAATTATACTCTGCTCTCTGTAAATGTTGAACTAAGGCTAAAAAGATACAGAACTGTCGAGAGCAGCGATTAAGTAGTGAGGAACTGTTTAGTTGAACACATTGTTTTTGGGCAGCTGACCTTTGCTTCTAATGTTAGGTGATTAAGTCATGTGCTATCACTGTTGCTAGGCATATGACTACGGGGAAGTAAAAATTGTATCCTGCATACATGACTGACTGTGATGTAAAATCCTATATAAAGGAAGGACGGTTCCCTTATTGGGGAGCATCGCTTGACACGGCTCCGCAAGCCCTGCGAAGATTGTTAAGTGATCCTCCAGAAGCTTGTACTTGCTTAAGTAAACTGTGGCTGTTCACAGAAGTCGCCGTATTGCATTTGTATCAAGTGTGTAGGAGTCTCCTAAAAGGGAACTCCACAAAGTCTTCAGTACTATTGCTGGAATGTTGTCAGGGCCCGTAGCCTTTGCAATATTAAGTGTCTCCAATTGTTTCTTGATATCACGTGGAGTGAATTGAATTGGTTGAAGACTGGTATCTGTAATGCTGGGGACCACTGGGGAAGGCAGAGATAGATTATCCACTTGGCACTTCTGGCTGAAGGTTGCTGCAAATGCTTCAGCTTTCTCTTTTGCGCTGACGTGCTGGGCTCTTCCCTCATTGAGGATGGGGATATTTGTGGAGACTCCTCCTCCAGTGAGTTGTTCAATTGCCCACCACCATTCACAACCAGGTGTGGCAGGTCCGCAGCGCTTAGATCTGATCCGTTGGTTTTGGGATCACTTAGCTCTGTCTATCACGCTGCTTATGCTGTTTGGCAGCTTCACCAGGTTGATACCTAATCTTCGGGTGTGCCTTCCTGCACTTTCCATTGAACCAGAGTTGATCCCCTGGCTTGATGGTAATGGCCAAATTAGGAATATGCTGGGCCATGACGTTGCAGATTGTGCTGGAGTACAATTCTGCCGCAGTTGATGGCCCACAGCACCTCATGGATGCTCAGTCTTGAGTTGCTAGATCTGTGCGAAGTCTGTCCCATTTAGCATGGTTGATAGTGCCACTCAACATGAAGGAAGTCATTCTCAATGGCAAGACAGGACTTCGTCTCCACAAAGACTGTGCGATGGTCACTCTTACCAGTACTGTCATAGACATATGCAACTGCATTTGGCAGACTGGTAAGGATGAGGTCAAGTATGTTTTTCTCTCTTGTGGTTCCCTCACCACCTGCCGCAGACCCAGTTTAGCGGCTATGTCTTTTAGGACACGACCAGCTCAATCTGTAGTATTGCTGCCGAGCCACTCTTGGTGGTGGGCATTGAAATCGCCCACCCAGAGTCATTTTGTGCCTTTGCCATCCTCAGTGCTTCCTCTAAGTGTTGTTCAACTTGGAGGAGTAGTGATTCATCAGCTGAGGGAGGACAGTATATGCTAATCAGCTGGAGGTTTCCTTGCCCATGTTTAACTTGAAGCCTTGAGATTTCATAGGGTTCACAGTCAATGTTGAGGACTCCCAGAGCAACTCCCTCCTGCCTGCATACCACTGTACCACCACCTCTGCTGGGACTGTCCTGCCGGTGGGACAGGACATATCCAGGGATGGTGATGGAGGTATCTGGGACATTGTCTTTAAGGTATGATTCTGTGAGTACGACTATGTCAGGCTGTTGTTTGACTAGTCTGTGAGACAGCTCTTCCAGTTTTTGCACTAGCCCCAGGTGTTAGAGAGGAGGACTTTGCAGGGTCGACAGGGTTGTTTCCACTGTTGTCTTTTCCGGTGGCTAGGTCAATGCCAGGTGATCTGCCCGGTTTCATTTCTTTGAGATTTTGTAGCAATTGGTACAATTGAATGGCTTGTTGGGCCATTTCAGAAGGCAATTGAGAGTCAACCACATTGCTGTGGGTCTGGAGTCACAGACCAATTGAGGATGGCAGATTTTCCTTCCCTGAAGGACATTAGTGAACCAGATGGATTTTTCTGACAATTTCATGGTGATCAGTAGAATTTTAATTCCAGACTTCGTTTTTATTTGAATTTTCTTTTCATTGAATTCCAATTACAGCACCTGCTTTGGTGGGATTCGAACCTGGATCCCCAGAATGGGGATTTTTGGTTTTCTGAATTAATAGTCTAGCGATAATACCACGCAGCCCGCTGGGTGAAAAGATTTCTCTTCAACTCCTTTCTTAGCCTTCTTCCTCTTACTTTAAATCTATATCCCTGGTTACTGACGCCTCTACTAATGGAAAAAGCACCTTCCAATCGCCCCATCTATGTACCCATAATCTTTCGTTATATTCACTTTTGGGATGTGGGCTTTTCCTGCATTCACTGCCTGTCCCTGGTTACCCTGTGGCAGGTATCGAAAAACTGTCTCAGAGTCATAGAGGTCTGCAGCACAGAAAAATTTCTTAAACCGCTGCAGTCCATTTGGTGGAGGGGGACCCAGAATACTGCGAGTGAAGGAGTAGCCAGATTTTGTCCTAGCAACACTGAAGGAACAGCAGCATATTTTGAAGGCAGGATAATGAATGGCTTGGAGGAGGACTTGGAGGACAGTGTTCTTATGCATCTGCTGCCCAGCATGGGTTTGGAAGGTGCTGGCTTAAGAGTCTCGGTGAATTTCTGCAGTGAATCTTGTAAATGGTACACACTGCTGTTACTGAGCATTGGTGGTGGAGAGGGTGGATGCTTGTGGATCCTTAAAACGTCTTCTCTAACTTAAGATGAAACAGGCCATTCTGAGAAGGTAGGGTAATGAGGATAATAAACAGGTCCCCATTCACAGATGTTCTATCTGCTGGCTCACCTTTATCCATCCCTTTATGTACCCAACTGCTGTTCTCTGTCTATTTCCATCTATCATTTACTCCTTCCTTCTCCTCGCCACCCCACCCACCCCCCACAACCGGTTTTGAAGAAAGGTCAGTAGACCTGAAATGTTAACTCTGTTTTCCCTCCACAGCTGCCCAGAGCTGCTGTGTTTCTCCACTAACTTCTGCTTTTGTTTGTTATAAACATATCTGCTCAGAGACAGGCCCTTATGATCTAGTTGCCATGTAGGAAAAGCTCAAACAGAAAACTATTGAAATAAGTGACAGTTTCCGAAACTTTACACAGTACATGGAAGAAAATGGTCAGCTATTTTTTGAAACACAGGGGCAGTCAAAGATATTGTTTTGCCGAGAAGCAAAACAGCTACTGCTGTGGAAAAGCAGGAGTACTGTTTGCAATAACAATGTAGCAGGATGCTTGAGAGTTTGTTTTGTGTGAGAAAGGGTACAGAACAAATCATACTGCTGCGGATTTAAGAAACAAGGAGTTGCCAAGGTGGTTCTTGGTGGTGGGAAATCAGATCTGGAAGACTAGGGGAATGATTTTAGAAGATATGAACCAGGAGGAGGAGGAGTAGGCCATCTGGCGCTTCGGGCCCGCTTTGCTATTCAATAAGATCATGGCTGATCTTTTTATGGCCTCAGTTCCATTTACCCACTCTGTCACCATAACCCTTAATTCTTTTACTGTTAGAAAAAATCTTAGCTTTAAAAACATTCAATAAGGAAGCCTCATCTACTTCACTGGGCAGGGAATTCCACAGATTCACAACCCTTTGGGTGAAGAAGTTCCTCCTCAGTTCAGTCCTAAATCTGCTCCTAATTTTGAGGCTAGGCCCTCTAGTTCTAATTTCACCTGCCACTGGAAACAACCTCCTTGCTTCTATCTTGTCAATTCCCCTCATAATTTTATAACATTTCTATAAGATGTCCCCTCATTCTAATGAATATAATCCCAGTCTACTCAGTCTCTCCTCATAAAGCAACCCTCTCAACTCTAGGATCAACCTTGTGAATCTCCTCTGCAGTCCCCCTCAGTACCAGCACATCCCTTCTCAAGTAAGGAGACCAAAGCTGCATGCAGTACTCCAAGTGTGGCCACATCAGCATCCTATACAGCTGCGACATAACCTTCCTGCTTTTAAACTCAATCCCTCTAGCAATGAAGGACAAAACTCCATTTGCCTTAATTAACTGTCGCACCTGCAAACCAACCTTCTGCAATTCATGCACAAGTCCACGGAAGTGTCTCTGTACAGCAGCATGCTGCAATTTTTTACCATTCAAATAATAGAACTTTTCACTGTTATTCCTACCAAAATGGATGACTTCACACTTATCAATATTGTACTCCATCTGTCAGACCTTTGCCGACTCTCAAACTATCTGTATCCCTCTACAAACTTTGAGTCTTCTGCACACTTTGCTCTACCACTCATCTTAGTGTCATGTGCAAACTTTGACACACTACACGTGGTTCCCAACTCCAAATAATCTATGTAAGTTGTAAAAACTGATCCCTGAGGCACACCACTTGTCACTGACTGCAGAAAAGCACTCATTTATCCCAGCTCTTTGCTTCCTGTTAGTTAACCAATCCTCTATCCATGCTAATACATTGCGCGCAACGCTGTGCACCTTTATCTTACGCAGCAGCCTTTGGTGCAGCACCTTGTCAAATGCCTTTTGGAAATCCAGATACACATCTACTGGGTCCCTGTTGTCCTCTGCACTCAATGATTTCATAGAATTCCAGTAAGTTAGTTTAGCATGACCTGCCTTTCATGAACCCATGCTGTGCCTGCCCAATGGGTCAATTTATATCTAGATGTCTTGCTATTTCTTCCTTGACGGTAGATTCAAGCATTTGCCTTCACTACAGAAGTTAAGCTAAGCAGCCTATAATTCCCCATCTTTTGTCTACCTCCTTTTTGAAAACAGCAGTGTCACATTGGCTGTTTTCTAATCTGCTGGAACTGCCCCAGAGTCCAGCAAATTTGGAAAATTTGCACGAGCGCATTTGCTATTTCTCCCACCATCTCTTTTAGTACCCTGGGATGCATTCTATCAGGGCCAGGAGACTTGTCTACCTTTACCTCCATTAGCTTGCTCAATACTATCTCTTTCACGATAATGATCACATCTAGATCCTCACCTACCTTAATCTCCTTGTCATCATGAGATGTTAATGGGTTAACATCCCATGAATTTTTATGCTCCTTTTCTCCTGATACAGGGGTATGTGAACACTGTCTCAACTTCCTGCCCGAATAGGATTGGGTGTGAAACATCTGTAGGGGTGTGAAACATCTGTAAACACAAAAAGCATTAAGCTCCGTAATCTTTATGGCTCTACCCACACTGCCGCCTATCCTGGTTTCTGCTGAAATGGCCAGGTCAGTGACCTTTGCTCTAGCCAGGCAGTTGTCACCACTTGAAATCGCATCCTGTCGTTATCATACACTTCGTGACGATCAAAGCTGTATCCTGTTCTCGTTATAGCGGTGTGACCACATACTCGTGATGTTTCAGATGTAGTAATTGTTTTATGTATCCGCCAATTCCAAGGGTATAAAAGCGGAGACTGTCCCCTGTTTGGGGAGAATCGCTCATGATACTCAGCACTCTGTGCCGGGTTGCGTACAGCGATCCTCCGCAGCTTGTACTTGCTTAATAATAAAGGATTGTGTTTTTGTAACCAGGTCAGTGTCTTGCTCTTGCATCAAGTCCGTGAGGGTCTCTGAAAAACGAACCTAACATTTGGCGCTGCGAGCAGGGTTCCAATATGTACAGAGGTCTTACGTGGAGGACTGAATAAGTGATCGTTCGAGTATGGGTGACGTGAAACAGACGTGCCCACAAGGTATGATTCACCTTGGTCTCTCTCACTAACCTACCACTCGTGCGACCCCTCGTCCCTACGTGGCTTTGTACTGACGGAACCCTGAGACGACTCACGATCTTGTACACTGATTGATCCTATGCCTGGAGGTTAGAGTCCCCAGGGCTATGATAAACTAATTCCAGGAGGTTAGAGTCCCCGGTGACTGGGGATCGAGTCCCCAGGTCAGTACAGATTGACAAACTAATTCCGGGAGGTCAGAGTCCTTCGATGCCTGGGGTTTGAGGTTGGTATAGATTGCGGTTCGAATCCTCTAGATTTTAGACATGTTCTAAATATGTAAAGGTTGTTTAACAATGGGTCAAACTTTGGATAAGTCAGGGGATGGGACCCCGTTATATAAAATGTGTCGCGAAAACCCAAAGGACGAGGAGCGACTCAGACGTTTATCGGGATGCCTGAACAAAAAAATTGGGAAATGAGAATTGGCCATTAGGGGGAACGTGGGATGTAGATCAATGTATTAAAGCCGAAGAGGCCATTTGGAAACGTAATACGGGAAGCAAATGGAAAGGTTTAATGTCATCCTGGAGAAAAAGAGCTGAGGAGCTGACTGAGAAAGCAAAACTGACCAGTTGGGTGGATAACGCACGTAGAAGAAGGATTAGCACCTGTGAGGGGAAACCAAGAACCTGGGACGTTTTAAAGCTGCAGTGTGAGGATCATGAAATGAATGAAAGGGAAAGGGTTAAACAAGAAAGGCTGAAGGGGAAAGACGAAACAGAGAACAGGGGCTAGAGTGACAGGCTGAATTGATGAAAAAGAAGAAAAAAATCGGAGGTACCTCCTGACATATCTGGCTTGCCGATGTTGTTCCAAAGTAACGACACAGACGAGCAAGACAAGGAGGACTGGAGAAGGCACACCTCTGCCTCACCGGGACCACTAACCCCTCCACAACCCTACCCGTCTTTGACCAACCAACACCTACAGGCATCCCAACACCACCATGAGTCCCAGCAATTGCCTGTGTCCTTACCACCGCCACCGTACACTGACCAAGCCCAAACCAAAACTCCTGCCATAGAATCCCCAGGTCCTTCAGTAACTAGCCCATATGATTCTCCTGGTGAACCCGCGGCTTGTACTCCTGCCATGCATCCGACTCAGGGGCCATTCACTGACCCTATCTCCTGTCGTACTAGGTCTAAAACTAAACAGACAAACAAAAAACAGGATATGAAAAAAGCAGCTAGTAGGCCAAAGGAGGAGGGGCATGATCTTTCTAAGACTCACAGGGGGAACCCGAGAAAATGTAAGCCCCACGTGCATTCTTCTTGGCCCTCTCGTGCCTCTCTAGTGTTGCCTAGCGATTCTGCAAGTAATGAAGACTATGATAGTCCCGATTCACAGGCGGAAGATGATGAATCTGAGGATGGTGTTTGGGAGGGACCTTCGGATAACCGTCTCCTAAAGAAGGACCCCTGTAAGAAAAATGATCAACAATTTCCTAGTCGCATGGTCCCTGACCCGAACTCACCACAGGGGGGTCAAAATACCATGCAGGTCTACACCCCTTGGAAGCCACAAGCAATGTGTTTAATTATGTCAAGGGCCCCTGATCGAAAGACTAATCCTGATAACTTCATAGACTACATCCTGGGCACTACTCAGATGTACCAAGCCACCCCCCAAGACCTCTTTAGCCTCTGCTGTATGGCTCTTATCCCTAGTGAATGTATTAGGTGGAAAGGCCACCTAGGAAACCCAGCTCCCCAAGATTGGGATGCTTTTACAGGTCTCGTGGCTGAAGGTCTTCGATTACAAACCTTTAAAGATGCACTTAAGTGAACCTTACAGCAGCCGACAGATGTTACCAAGATGCTAGAGTGCAAACCCAAACCCAGGGAGGACGGCCCTGATTTCTGGGACCGTTTCTGCTCCACTATTAACCCAGCCACGTTTTTGAGCACCCCCCCCCGCTCCCCGGATGAGGTCTTAGAACCCCCACATGACTGGTTACTAAGGAGCCAATTTCTAACCTCTCCCCGACCAGACCTTACTGACGTTGCTCTCCCTTCTCCGGACCTTATCTTGGTTATTGACGGCAGTTCCTCCATGTCCCCCTTGGGTACCCCCCTCTCTGGATACGTGATTGTCAACGCCGCCTCCACATTAGAATCAGCGGCGTTTGACCTCCCCCCGGTGTCTGCTCAGAAAAAAGAACTTTTGCCCTCATCCATGCTTGCATTCTAGCCTCAGAGAAGTCAGTGAATATTTACACTGACTCTCGGTATGCCTTTGGCGTCTCCCACGACTTCGGCCAGCTATGGTCTCAGCATGGGTTTTTAACGTCCTCGAGCACACCCATCCAGAATTCTTTGTATGCCCAAAACCTTCTGCAGGCAATCCTTCTCCCTAAACAATTGGCTACTATCAAATGCGCTGCCCATGCCTCCGATGACTCTGTAGTTACTCAAAGCAACACTCAGGCTGATCAGGATGCCAAACAGGCTGCTGCAGATCACACTTTTATTGTGCCTCTGAAAAGGACATTTGGAAGGCGCATGAACGTCCGCATTCTGCGTCGTCAGGCCTTTGGGTTACTCCAATCGGCCAAGTGTGTATTCCTGCTGCTTTGTTGCCTTTGTTCATTGATTGTTTTCATTCTGATACCCACCTGGCAAGGAGGGAATGAGTGGTATCATGCTCCGTACCTGGTGGCACGCCCGACTGGCTGAGGCAGCCCAGTATCGTATAGCATCATGTTTGACATGCCAGCAAAACAATGTTGGTCAGGGGCTGAGATGCTCACCAGGAAGAACACCCTTGCCAGGTGGATCGTTTGAATGTATTCAGCTAGATTTTATTGAATTACTGCTATAAATATTGTCTTTTGTGATTGTTGATGTATTCAGTAGATGGATAGAGGCTTTCCCAATGACAAATAACAAAGCCTTGACGTGGTAAAATTGTTATTAACTGAAATAATACCAAGGTTTGGAGTGCCTTGACAAATTCCAATTTCGGATAATGGCCCCCACTTTGTAGGAAAGATTAATAAGGAATTGTGTGATGCGTTACATGTCCAACAACAATTCCACTGTGCCTACCAACCCCAGGCAGCAGGGATAGTGGAAAGAGCTAACGGAACTCTCAAAGCTAAACTGACTAAGCTAACATCCGAAACCAGCCTTAACTGGTTAAAGGTTTTGCCCCTAGCTCTGTACCATATGAGAATAACACCCCACGCCACTACTGGACTCTCAGCGGCAGAGATAGTCTATGGCCGACCCAGTAGGACACGCTGGGATGCCAATACAAGCCCATCCACCCAAATAGACTTGAATGTTATAGGTGAGGAAATGCATAAGTACTTCCAGCAGCTAACATCATCTCTGAAGTTTCTCCATTCACAGGTAAAGTGTGCCTTCGGACCACCTTCACCGATATCAGACCAGGACCTTGAGGATCAGAACTGCTCTTCGTGGCCGCAGATAGATTTCATGCTCATTCGAGGTTGGGATCGTCCCAAGCTTGGACCAAGGTGGAAAGGGCCATTTCAAGTGCTTCTCCTGACTTTAAGCGCTGTCAGAGTCTAAGGGCAGAATCACTGGATCCACCTCAGTGACTGCAAACGATGGGTTCCCTCACCATCTTGAAAATAATCATTGGACTACGTATTGTTCCGACCGTGCGTGGGTTGGAGGACAATTTGTTTTATAAGACACATATCCAACTGCATGGTAATCGACCAGTGTGTTATCCGCTAGCACAGTCTGCAGAGGCTTTATTTGTAGCAACCCCAGGATGGAACCCTCACCAATTCTATGAAGTAGATTATTCTGGTGAGCCTTGCCAAGGGGATGGAGGAACTTGGGGGAGGGGTGTGCAGAGTCAATGTGTGGAATTGATAGTTAACAGCCCCTCCAATTATACAGGTACTAAACCTAAGTCTGGGAAGGAAGGGGCCAACTGTACGGATCCTAACAGCTTTGTTTTAAATGGTACTGGAAGTTGTTGTGTATATATGTAGAGTCATCGAGGTGTACAGCATGGAAACAGACCCTTCGGTCCAACTCGTCCATGCCGACCAGATATCCGAAATTAATCTAGTCCCATTTGCCAGCCCATATCACTCTAAACCCTTCCTATTCATATACCCTACCAGATGCCTTTTAAGTGTTGTAATTGTACCAGCCTCCACCACATCCTCTTGCAGCTCATTCCAAACACGCACCACCCTCTGCTTGAATGCCTTAGTAAACGTCACCAACCATCCCCATGATGCTTTCTGGCCCTGTCAGTGTGTAAAACGAACTTGTACAACTAAAGGAGGGCTACTGAACTGCCCCTGTTTGGAATCAAGCCCGGTAAATGTGACTTCAGGCATACAGTGGACTTGTGGGAGTTATAATGGCACCCATGTAAAAACGGGATATGGGATGTTTCTGTTTCACTCCTCGGACTCCTGGAATAGTTACAAGATAGTACGTGAGTCCGTTACCTGCCACCGTGCTAAGAAGGGATTAGTTTTCCTTCTCAATGGGACCTTTTCTACTGCTACTCCAACTTTACCGGTGCTGTTTGCTGTTGGGACCATCGGACCTCTCTCAGTCCCTTGTCCCCAACGAGCACATACTTGACGACAAATTGTCACACGCTCCATAAGAAAGGAGTTTTGCGCTGAGTGACAGGATCCGGTCACCCTGGGCTCTCCCTTGGGATATGGCTTCCTGGGAACTGTCACTTTGGGAGTCTCCTCAGGGATGGTGTCCGCTAAAAACCGAAACTACCTTACGTGTGGACTCGCCGTGCTGGGAAATAGCACGATGTTGGCATTGGAAGCAGTAAATCGAGAATTAGCCGAACTTTGGCTCTATGCTCAGCAAATCCAGTATGCAGTGGACTATCAGCTGGCTCAACAAGGAGGAGTATGTACGATTATAGGGGCTAAATGCATTACCCATGTTACCGATGAATCCTATAATATTACTCAAGCTATCCAAGCCATACAGGGTCACTTGGACCAGTACAGAGAAGGACCCCGACCTGCGGAAGGATGGTTGGGATGGCTTCTAGGCGGTTCTTGGGGCTTATACCTACTGTATGGGTTGGTTGCCTTATTGATTGTCGTAATTGTTTGCTGTGTGTTCCTGGTATGCCTGAACTCTTGCTGCAGAATTATTACCGACGGACCAGTAGCTCCCTTCTTGGCTCCGACATAGGTTATCATGGAATGATAAAAGGAGGGAATGAGATGTTAATGGGTTAACATCCCATGAATTTTTATGCTCCTTTTCTCCTGATACAGGGGTATGAGAACACTGTCTCAACTTCCTGCCCGAATAAGATTGGATATGAAACATTTGTAGGGGTGTGAAACATCTGTAAACACAAAAAGCATTAAGTTCTGTAATCTTTACGGCTCTACCCACACTGCCGCCTATCCCTGTTTCTGCTGAAATGGCCAGGTCAGTGACCTTTGATCAAGCCAGGCAGCTGTCACCACTTGAAATCACATCCTGTCGTTATCATACACTTCGTGACCATCAAAGCTGTATCCTGTTCTCGTTATAGCGGTGTGACCACATACTCGTGATGTTTCAGATGTAGTAATTGTTTTATGTATCCGCCAATTCCAAGGGTATAAAAGCGGAGACTGTCCCCTGTTGGGGGAGAATCGCTCACGATACTCAGCACTCTGTGCCGGGTTGCGTACAGCGATCCTCCGCAGCTTGTACTTGCTTAATAATAAAGGATTGTGTTTTTGTAACCAGGTCAGTGTCTTGCTCTTGCATCAAGTCCGTGAGGGTCTCTGAAAAACGAACCTAACAATCGATTACTGGCATGTTATTCATGTCCTCCACTGTGAAGACTAACACAAAATACCTGTTCAACGCTTTGGCTATTTCCTTATTTCCCATTATTAAATCCCCCTTCTCATCCTCTAAATTATCAATGTTTACCTTAGCCACTCTTCTTCATTTCACATATTTGTACGAACTTTTGCTACCTGTCTTTATATTCTGAGCTAGTTTACTAGCATATCTTACTTTTCTTTATAGCTTTTTTGTGACTTTCTGTTGATCTTTAAAGTCTTTCTAATCTTCTAGTTTCCAATGATCTTTGCCACTTTGTATGCCTTATCCTTCAATTTGATAGCCTCCCTTATTTCCTCAGACATCCATGGCTGATTATCCCTTTTCCTACAGTCCTTCCTTTTGCCTGAGCACCTTGGCTGAGCACTTTGAAATATTGCTTTGGAAGTCCTCCACCATTCCTCAACACCATAAAAGGTGTTTGCACTCTTTCCTCTGTGCGTTTATTTTACTGTAGTCTAACAACTTGTTGCATGAAACCTCTCCCTTTTCTACTGACTTAGAAATAAAGTTGTTCCCAATATAATTTATTGACACCCTTCAAGTTTTAAACATCTTTATCATACTTACATATCAGCACTGGAGGCAGTTCATAGAAGATTCACTGGATTAATTCCAGAGGTAAAAGGCTTGACTTATGAGGAATTCAGTTGTTTAGACCTATACCCACTAAATTTTAGAAGAATGAGAGATCTAATTGAGGTTTAAAAGACTTTTCTTCCAGTCTACATTAACTATCTCCTCCCTCATCCTATTGTAGTCTCCTCTGTTTAAATACAGGACCCTGGTATTATATTTTGTCTTCTCACTTTCCATCTGTATTCTAAATTCAACCATGCTGTGATCGCTCCTTCCAAGTGGATCTCTAAATATGAGATCATTAATTAGTCCTGTCTCATTACACAAGACCCGATCTAGGATAGCTTGCTGTTTTGTCAGTTCTATTACATATTGTTCAAGAAAACTGTCACGGATACATTTAATGAACTCCTCCTCAAGGCTGCCTTGACTCGCCTGGTTCGACCAATTGACGTGTAGATCGAAATCTCCCACATTAATTGGTGCACCATTTTTACAGGCATTATTTCTTTACTTACTGCTCACCCAAATAATAAATGTTATTATTTGGTGGCTTATAGACTATGCCTATCAGTGACCTTTTCTTAGAATTTCTAATTTCCACCCAAATGGTGCAATCAATGGATGCTGGAAATTGGCTCAGCTGAGTTGCTTTGAGCTTGTTTCTGTAATGCCACACAAAATTGTGGTGCAGAACAAAAAGGGTCACAGACTTGAATATCAGTCAAATTACAAAATCTCCCCACATATTATGCCAAGTAGTGTCACATGGTCTGTATTATTTTCCCAATGCGTACTATGAATCACATTTCCCCAAACTTATCATAGTCAACCTCACACTTCCCAGTTTAAATCACTAGAAAACATTAATATTTCATGAGCACAAGAGAACATAAGAAAATGTAATTGGTGCACTCTTCCCCCAAATGAAGCAAGTTAATCAGCAGTCCTACCCAACTTATGTAAAAATTTATCATTTCAGACAATACAAATATTAATGATTTTATCTATTTTTCGGGGGTAATTATGAAATGGCTGCTGTTGGAACATGATTATTACAGGCAAGATTTAAAGGCACACTTTTCTTCCCTAGATACCAGTAGCAACAGTAAGTTGCAGCAAACTCATTTTATTCATTGAAGTATCAAAGTTAAACTATGTAACTTTATCATGGAGGCCTATTCAACCCAGGACAATCAAATCTGGGACTGATTTTGCTGTAATCATGTTCTCATTCTATTAGTACTCTAACAGAGTTAAAGGAGCATCAAGGCATTGGTGTTCAAATTCATGTTGAAAAATTCAGGCAAAACATTCTGTCACTAGAGGATATGGGGGTCATAAAATAGCAACCTTCAAATGGAAAAATGAGCCAATGGTTGGATTATGCCTACCTGTTGCTGCGGATATCGTGAAACAGGAGACTGCCACTGTTCAACTGTATCAATGATTACTCCATTCAGAGCATCAGCAGAGGGCGGTGGTGGCACTGGTGGGGCCACACATACTTCCTGGCAAATATGGCTTCCTGTTGGGTAGGAATATGGAGTCTCCTCTGGGATAAAAATGGGCCTTTTTGAAATATGCGAAGTTGTTGACTCTAGGTCGGCCAACAAGGCATCTAGAAGAGAAAGGAGGGATAATAATTAAGTTAAAGATACATTCCTGCTAAAGAAAAAAAGTTCACTAAGTATGAAAATTAGTGTCACTGTCCTTCCTGCTCTCATCCTTCTGAATGTACTCTCCATATGGTCCCATTTTGCCCAGAATCGTCAAAAATATTTCTTATGAAGGAAACTAAGTAAAATTTCAAAAGGTACTTTGCACTCTTTCCTCTGTGCGTTTATTTTACTGTAGTCTAACAACTTGTTGCATGAAACCTCTCCCTTTTCTACTGACTTAGAAATAAAGTTGTTCCCAATATAATTTATTGACACCCTTCAAGTTTTAAACATCTTTATCATACTTACATATCAGCACTGGAGGCAGTTCATAGAAGATTCACTGGATTAATTCCAGAGGTAAAAGGCTTGACTTATGAGGAATTCAGTTGTTTAGACCTATACCCACTAAATTTTAGAAGAATGAGAGATCTAATTGAGGTATAAAAGATGCTAAAGGGTTTGACAAAGTAAAAGGTAGAGCAGATGTTACCCCTCGTGAGGCAATCTAGAATGAAATGTCATCGTTTTCGGCTAAGGCACAGCAGATTTAAAAGAGAGATGAGGAGGAATTGCTTCTCTTAAAGGGTTGTGAATCTGTGGAATCCATTACCTCAGAGATAGGGCTGAAGGGGATGACCTTCAGTGCAACAGAATCTCCAATATGCCCAGGAGCCTGCAAAGGGGACGCCATCATCCTCCTTTCCCATCACCAACTTGTAGCAAATAAATTTAAGGAGAGAAACGATTTTTAATTGGTAACAGATTAAAGGTCGTGGGAGTGGGCAGGGAAGTGGAATGGAGGTCAAGACGACATCAACCATAATCATTTAAAATTGCAGAGCAGGCTCTAGGGGCTGAATTGTTTACTCCTCCTCCTAGTTCTTATATTTCCTCAACCTTTATTTACAAATAGAAAAAACCTCCATTTTTCAATTCTCCTCTCCTAACTAAACATTTTCATTTTGGTTTTATTTTAGTGAACCACACTGAATGCTCACCATGGCCTTGATGTCCTTTCTAAAGTATTCAAAGCTGCACATAATATTCTAACATTCTGCATTTGTTCTCTATCCCCTTATGAATAAATCTTATGCTCCTTCTCCTGACAGGAACACAAAAGAATACAACCCGTAGTGAAATTACTGCAGCCCTCAATAGGCTAATATCATCCCTAGCTTCAGACATCTGAATAGAAACCCCAGTTGACTGCAATACAGAAACTTTAAAATTCCAGTTGGTAAATCTATCCATAAGGCACAGTAACACATCAACAAACACATCACTGTTAATGTCACACTAATCATACCTCTCATAATACCAACTGTTCAGTTTCTTTTTGTTTTTACTGCTGTTTGTCGATGCACCAGCCAGGTGATTCTACCACATAAGGAATACAGGGACAGTAGTAGGTCATTTAGCTCCTTGAGCAACTCTGTCATTCAATGAGATCATGGCTTACATGTAACCTAACTCCTATTTTTGCCTATGTCCCTTCAGTAACAAAGACCTATCAATCTAACATCTGGTTGCCATTTCCAGGTGGGAGTTTTGAACTTCTATGACCCTTTGTGTTAGAAGTATTTCCCAGCTTCACTCCAGGACTCTAAAAACTAGAGTTCAATTTGCATCAGTAATTCATTCAATTTATTCCTTATTTGTACAAAGGACACTTATTTGGGTCATATCCTCTTTGATGTCCCTTAGTGTTATTGTTTCGCTGCTTAATTTAAAATTTTCTCCCACTTAAATCAGTTCACTATATTGCCTAAAGCACAATTTCTGGCTGTTAGTCTACTGTTCCCTTTCATTTGATTTTGAACAATTTCAAATCCTGCTTTTCCACCTCATCCTTCTCCTTAATTTACCAGCTGGAAGTCTTTCTAGCCGGTTTACCTTTTCTGTTAGGGCCCTGATCGCAGCCTGGTTCAGGTATAGCTCATCCCAATGCATAGTTCTTTCCAGATTATAATCCTTTGCAAGTCTTGTTCTTTGTTTTAGCTCTAATTCTCTGTATTCTTTGCAGAGGACCTCTTCCCCTTTGTGGACAGTCTCCTGCTCTAATGTGACATGGATTGTGTTCTGGCTGTTCCTTCAACTGTTGTTACACTTAACCTCACAAGCAGCAAGCAGATTGCACATGTTAAACTAGTAATCATTGATACTGTTTCTTATCTTACTGGTCAGATTCTGTTTCTCCCTTCCTTGCCAACTGAGGCATCTCCGATCTGCAGTTCAGCACAATGATTCCGATCAAGATTCAACAGAGACATTATAGTTATGCTCACACATTGGATAGTCTTCCTGTCTGCAATTCCCACAAACTGGAATCCGGTTACACAACTGCACTGCAATAACTTAGCCTATATTTTGTTTACTTTTGTTTGTTCTAAGACATTTTTCCACAGAACAAGTTGCACAAAACAGAGACAAAATTTTAAATACTTACTGTCTCAAGTTTACACATATGACAATGGGTACTGGAGGCAAAACAAATCAGCAGCTCTTCCTCCGCCAAGCTGAATTTCTACTTGCATTTACATATTCAACTTCTGCAGCCTTTTCTGGGATCACTGTACACTGACCACTCAGTTGCTTCCATTATCTGCTGATGCACACTGAGTCATTCAAGTATCATTGCCAACTCAAATCATCTCAAAATGTCTGGAAATTGCCCTGCAGCTGCCATGTGGACACATGCACACAAACTCTTGACACATTCCAAGAACACTCCTATAATCCCATAATTTTACTGTATCCAGATACCAAAATGTGAGTAAATAACAACAGATAGAAAAAGGAAGCAGACAGAAGGAAGAGGCCAACAAGCAGGGATAGGCAGCTCAAATAAGCCTACCTAAACAACATTGAAAGAAATAATATTTGCTGATTGCCTATGATATTGATCAGAGATTGGTCATTTCAACTGACGAATAACCTCCTGGGGTCTCCAATTATTTCTACATCAAAATAACTTGCATTAGTGCACACTCGTTTTGCTACGACCTTCATAAAGGATCAGCGACAAATCCCTCTCTAGGTAACCAACACTTCAGATTTCCATAGCAACATGTTGTTTCCTGAAGCCTTAATGTTAAGGGGAAAAAATGCTGACTTAAACATTAGCGAATTGACAATTAAGAATTTGCATTCACCCCAGTGCTGTTAAAGAGTAACCTGTTAGAGGGATAAATATACAGACTGTAGTCATTCACATACTACTTTAATTCGATATTATACACTGTGGACTAATATCTCACCTTCTGTCAGCTCATGTTCAAACCCAGTGCTTCAGAATCTAACATAAGAACTAGGGGGAGAAGTAGGCAATTCAGCCCCTCCGCCATTTGATACGATCATGGCTGATCGCATCTCTGCCTAAACTTCACTTTCCTGCCTGCTCTCCATAACCCTTCAACCCATAACTAATAAAAAAAACTATCTCCTTAAATTTACTCAATGTCCCAGCATCCACCGTACTGTAAGGTAGTGACTTCTGCAGATTCACAACCCTTTGAAAGAAGTAATTTCCCCATACCTCTGCTTTAAATCTGCTACATCTTATCCTGAAACTAGGACCTCCCATTCTAGATTGTCCCACAAAGAAACATCGTTACTATGTCTTCTGTGTCAATCCCCTTTAGCACTGTATATACCACAATCACATTTCTTTTCATTCTTTTAAATTCCAAACAGTATAGGCCTAAACTACTCACTCACTCTTCATAAGACAAATCCATCATCTCTGGAATCAATCTAGCCAATCTCCTCTGCACTGCCTCTTATACACAGAAAATAGAACATAGAACTGTTCAGCAGAGTACAGGCCCTTCAGCTCACGATGTTGTGCCAAACTTTTACCCTAAACCTAAGGTCTATCTAACTTCCACCCCTACCTTATACTATCATCCATATGCCTGTCTAATAGCCGCTTAAATGCCCCTAATGAAGCCGACTCCACTACCCTCTCCGGCAATGCATTCCACGCCCCTACCACTCTGAGTAAAGAGCCTACCTCTGACATCTCCCCTATATCTACCTTCACTCATTTTAAAACTATGCCCCCTCATAATAGCTACCTCCACCCTAGGAAAAAGTCTCTGGCTGTCTACTCTATCTATACCTCTGATCATTTTGTACACCTCTATCAAGTCACCTCTCATCCTTCGTCATTCTAAACAGAAAAGCCCTAGCGTTCTCAACCTTTCTTCATAAGACCTTCCCTTCATTCCAGGCAACATCCTGGTAAATTTCCGCTGCACCTTTTCCAACGCTTCCACATCAGCCTTCCTCAAACAAGGGGAATGAAGTTGCATGCAATACTCCAGGTACAATCTTACAAATGTCTTGTTCAATTGCAGCAGCACTTTCCTATTTTTATACCTTTACATTCCTTTAGCAATAAGTGCCAAAATTCCATTTGTCTTCTTTATTACCTGCTGTAACAGCATACTAGCTTTCTGCAAGTCATGCACAAGGACAGCCAGAACACACTGCAGCAAAGCACTCTGAAGTGTCTCTCCATGTAGATGATAAATTGCTTTTCTTTTCCTTTAACCAAAATGGATAACCTCATACTTCTCAATGTTAAACTTCATCTGTCAATTTTTGGATCTCTTGCTTAACCTATCAATATCCATTTCAAAATTTCTTATTTTTTTATTGCAATTTATATTCCCCCCTATTTTACTGTCATCTGCAAATTGACAGGAGTATATTCTATCCAAGCATCCAAGTCATTAACATAGAATCCCCACTGTGTGAAAACAGCCCATTCGGCGTAATAAGTCGACACCAATTCTCCGAACAGCATCCCATGGCTAATCCACCCAGGACACAATGGGCAATTTAGCAAGACTAATCCGTCTAACCAGACATCTTTGGATTGTGGGAGGAGATCAAAGCACTCGGAGGAAACCCACGCAGAAATGGGGAGAACATGTAAGCTCCACACAGACAGTCGCCCAAGGCTAGAATTGAACCCGTGCTGGCGCTGAGAGGCAACAGTGCTAACCACTGAGCCACCATGGCATCCTTGTAAATAGCTCAAGGTCCGAACCCTACAGCACCCCGCTACTTACAGCTTGCCAATCAGAAAGCGAGCTATTTATCCCAACTCTTTGCTTTTTGTTGCTTAGCCAATCCCCTATCCAAGCTAATAAATTACCCCTAAGCTCATGTAATCTTACCTTGTGTATTAACCTTTCGTGTGGTGTCTTATCAAAGGTCTTTTGGAAGTCCACATATACTACGTTTACAGGATCCCCATTATCCACATTGCTCATTACATCAAAATTCCCTTTGTGTTATTTCTGTATGATTACATTATGTTCCATCTTAATTGAAGAGCCCAGGAAGCACAGTGGGATTGCAAAGACAAGAGGGAGCTTCATAAGTTTCCTAAACTCATTCAGTTAAGGCAGCACAGGAGTTTCCTGAGCAGGACTTCTCTTGATGTAACCGGTCAGTTAGCGTCTTTTCCTGCACAATTCAGTTGAAACATTTTCTCTCTCTGCAAGTTGCTGGAATGAGAGTTGATAACATTGAAGCCGGTGCTGTGATCTTAGCAACTAGTTGTACAAACAGCAAATTTCCTGAGCCAACGAAAATTAAGAACTGAGAAATACGCAGGAGTGAGACAGAGAATGAACTAAATGCAGAGAATACAACATTAAATCAGATATAGATAGAGAAATAAAGCTGAGGAAAGGAAGACTGGATTAAGATAGAGGGAAACAGAATGGTACAAAATAATATTCTTTTATTTAAAATTTGAAATGTTTAAATCTCTGCCATGACCAATGAAAGTATGTTATATTCATTGCTTTTAAAACATGAACGGCACTCAGTGTGGAATTTTCTGGATTTGAATTTTCTTTTAAGATTGACAATGATAAGCTACAAACGTTGCCAAGGATCATGAGAATTAGTCTGTGGATTCAGAACTGCCACACTGACTCAAAAGGATAAGATAACAATCCAGACTAGCAAGTGTCACTACCAATCTCTCGAGGCCATCTAAAACATATTTGCTGACTTGATTGGGTCATTCTGAATCCACAAATGTGACTGTCCCCCAGGAGAAGGTCTTCAAACAATAATCCAGTTTGTGACTATTCAATTTAAGACCAATATCATACTTAGAAAGTGAACCATGGGAAACACATAAGACAACCATGTTGGCCTCCTTATCATAGCTGTCTTCAGAGAGACACCATGGCAGCTGAAAAGGGGACCAGTACCAATGCCTTAAGAACTAGAGACCAACATCTTAAGGTCTCCAAGCCTATTCCTTTTGAATTCATTACAACAAACCTACATCCTGGTAACAAGTTGCTAACTTGAAGGGTTCTTGGGTGTAGAACCCCTACACCTCTGAGCCAGTAGCCCAGGAAAGTCCTGCTAGATCTGGAGGTGTGAGCCAATATCTCTGAACAGGTTGATTGGGAAGGGAGGAAGTTTGTGCTTCTTGACCTTTGAGTGTGTTAACGATTTGAGTAATCAGTAGCAAAGCCTTTGTGGATATAAATGAAGAGGATTATTTATTTGTGTGTTCATCCCGAGTATCTAACATTATGCCATTTACTTGCCAGTTACATATACTCTCAAGGAAAGAACAGTCAAAGAAAATAGTGCACTTTTGCAAGTTAGAAACAGTTACTTTGTTTAAATGTGACAGGCTTAATTTATAAAGCAGATTCCGCAGATCTCACAGGTTAAGAAGCACAAACCTCCTCAAGAGTATACTGTTCATGGAGAGCAGAGAAAGGAACAGGGCTTCAGTTTTTCTTTTTCACCCATCCATAACATCTCCAACAAAACATTTAGTCCCAGATGGAGTCAGAATCAACATTTTTAATTGCTCACATTAATAAGTGTTTCATTCACATGCTGATTTTTGTTCGAAAAATTTCAGCTGCTTGTCATGTTCTGGCATGATTATAAACTGATTAGCAAATGCTTCAATGTTTAACAACTGAGGAACCTTAGAACTCATACAACCGATAAACTGCTACGAGCTATAGAAAGTTCCATACCAACTGGATATGTATACACAGCAAGATTACAAAATTTACAGGCAATACTTCATTGTTCTCATTGCAGGAAATTCATTCCAGTATAAAATAGCCCCAGTGATCTGTGTATCACCCAATATTGGAATGCAAACAAAGAATGCGTCATTTTTGTTCAAGCTTACTTCAATGCACTGCATATTGTAAACTGCCTTTCTTTAATCACTTAAGAGATAATACCACAGTTAGAATTTCCAAGACAACAAACCTGGGTTAAATTTCTAGCTGTCCGACAAAGCTGTTTAGGCCCAAAGTCCAAAAGATCACTTTAACATTAGAGATACACGAGTTAACCCTAACTTGCTGTATTCCACAGATGATATTTAATGGCCTTAAGGATGTTTTTATTGCTTCACAGACTATTTTGGTATCCAAGCTGTCTTCAATCTGTTTCTTAACAAGCTATTTATCAAGCTCATCTGTAAAGAATTAACATAATGTGAAATGTTTTTACTGGGAATTTATTTTCTTTTACTTTATAACTCTGCCTCATTTCATTCATTCTGAATTCTGCAACCACAAATGACGTGAGGTTAACAAATCTTCCATTAACCATATCCCTTATCATTTTTAAGGATGATAAAGCTTTTCCTTTATTTTCCAATAATTGCTAATTAATTAACTTTTTAATTGCCTTCAAGAAGTTAATAGAGAGCCACTGTCCTGAAGTGTTGCCATCCATCTGGTGCAGTTAACACCCACAGTACTATTCGGGAGGGAGTTCCAGGAATGTCATCAAGCCACAGTGAAAGTGTGGTCAAACAATTCCAATCACTTGGAGGGATGGTCCTATACATCAACTGCTTTCGTCCTTGTTGGCAGTATTGGGTGTAGCTTTGAACGAGCCTCTAGTTGCCGCAGCACATCTTTGCAGAGTTGGTAGAGTTGGGAAATAGTTAAGATGGCAGATGGGTTGCAGTTTGAAGCTGTGAAAGTGCTATGCAAAAGGTTGTTTCTTCTTTCTAACATTACCAATAGTCTGACTTGTATCTGGGAGCAACCAGTGGACAGCAGCAATCCTTGCTGGTCCTGTGCATTTCTATTAATTTCTAACCATCAATCTGTGGAAAAGGCAATTGCAATAACTGAAGGTTAAAAACTCCACACTATTGGTGAAGTTCAACTGTTTAAACGGATGTCTTTATATTTGCTATGAATAGCTTTACACCAAAGCAGCAATTAATGGGAGGTGGCATTTGGACAGGTGATGGCGTGGTGGTATTATCATTGGACTATTGATCCAGATAGTAGAATCAGAATTCAATAAAAATCTAAATTTAAGAGTCTAATGATGACCATGAATCCAAAGTTGATTGTCAGGAGAGACTCATCTGGCTCATTAACATCCTTTTAAGAAAGGAAACTGCCATCCGTACCGGATCTGGCCAACATGCGACTCCAGACCCACAGCAACATCGTTGACTCCTAACTGCCCTCTGAGCAATTAGGGGTGGCCAATAAACGCTGATGTAGCCAGCAATGTCCTCACCCCACGAATGAATGAATTTTTTAAAATTGTGGGTTTAGGATTGCTGTTGACAGCAAAATGCTATATTCACATCGATATAATTTGACTTGATTCCTTCTAGAGTTAAGATTTCTCCCAATTATCACTAAAGCTGCCTTGTATTCTAATTTAAACTGAATTATTTGACACAAAAACAGTTGGAAATTCACTTGAAACACATTCTTACAATATCCTTTCTTTTGTCTAAAGCCAAGTTTCCAGTGTTTGTAAAATGTCATTTTAACAGCTCTCTTATCACCTGTAGAAGGTTGTGGCTTCTAACCACTCCAAGCACATAAACTGAACTGACATTGCGATGAAGTGGAGGGAGCCGAGACATTAAACTGAGATTGCGCACATCTCTGCTAACAATTCAAGCAAATATTAAAAATCAAATTTATATTATTTGAAGACATCCAAATATTTACTGTGTTCAATATTCTTCCCTCAACCAATTCAGATCATGCTGCGCGCAAAGTAGCTGCTACACGGTATTTCTTGCAGAGAGAGGCAGTGGTTTATGTATTTGCCTGTGAAATGGTCCAGCTTGTGCAGATTTATGACTGTCTTTCAGCAATATTCTGGGAGTACAGTTCCAAATAGATGAAGAGTGTTTTTTCACATTATAATATCACAATTAATCTTCAGCAACAGTATAGAACATCAGAGTATAGAATTTGTTCTTTTAAGTAACAACTGGAATCAGATAAAATCGTAATAGTTAAAGACTTTCAGTGCAATTTATTGTAAACCTATCAATTTGTTTTGAGCACTTTCTCCTTCTACATCTACAACTAACTACTGCACTTTATGCATAGTTGTAAAATAAATTTGTCTCTCCTTTCCTATTAAATTCCGTTCTTAGGTTGTGTAAGGTTCTTGCCAATGTCAATTTTGTGTATCATAACTGGGGACATAGCCAAAGAGAATGCAAAACTGAGGAATCAAGGGCATTTCATAATGAAATCTAGCTAGACTACACAATATCAAGGAAGAGCATGATTTGCAGAGACTGAAGATTGAAATAAATTAAATTCTATTGGTTGAATTGACATTAATCGGTGCTTCTGGACAAATTTGGGTAGGCAGGGCAATATAGGTCTTTGCTCATTTTCAGCTTTGCAAATCTGAGAGGTGACCTTTAATTCTGACAATATAAACACAAGATGATAAATGTTTCAAATCCAATGACGATGGACTGAAGTGTCAATTCTTTTTCACATATAGCTGTCGATGTGAGTCAGAATCATAGTCAGGAACACAACACAGGTACAGCAGTAGGCCATTCAGATCTTCAAGCCTGCTCAGTCATCCAACTCAACCCGGTTCCCATTTTCTCCCCATACACTTTGATAATATAATTCTTAGGGCTAAAGTTCAGTTGAAAAATTGAACTTTTAAATTCCATCTGCAATGGCGGGATTTGAAAACAGAATGTTAGCCAGGGGCTCTCTAGATTAATTATTGAGTGACGTTTCCACCATACCACTGCTTCACCTCAAGGATTAACTATCTGGAACTTGTTCCCATTTATTCACTACAGATGGGAGCTTCTTCATTGCATTATCTGGAATTTAGTCAGTGCCACTGGCATGTATAACAGAACTATTTTCTCTTTGGAGAGGTGAATACCTTCACTAAGTTCTTTCCCCAAAAAGAACAAGCTTAATTTGTCAACCACTATTTTTAGACAAATTTAAAATTACTTGTGCTAGTTTAATGTGGATTCATGTAAACGGATGTCCATGAGTCAACATCCCTCCAAGTTCACATCATTAAATCTGCCTCACGTACCCTGATACCAGAACTGTAGATCAAGTTTTTTTTTTAGATGTAGAATTTGATCGGAGAGACAAACAGCTAGATTTAGTGGTGCATACTCCAGAAGTTGTTCACAGATACCATCATCCAAGACTCTGAACTAAAACAAACTCATCTCAAATGCTACTTGAATTTCAGAATCATTTCCAACAGTCTCAAAATAGGACAAATTGTACTTGGGCTTTCCAGTGGGCTATGTACAACAACGTTACCTTTCAATAGTCCACATTAAAAACTGCAGTTTCCTTTCCAGACTGTATCCATTGATTTGTCTAGATATTTCTTGTTATCAATCTCCTTTACATTATCTTAAATAATTTTTAATTATTAGCAGATTTTGAGTACAACTAGAATTACTCTCCTCTATTTTAATGGACGATATGGACAAAGAGCTCTAATCAACTGCTGGAGAAGTCAGCTAGTTCATTTCTACCTCCCAACATCACAGCTGACTCATTTATTTTCTGTGCTGTCAAGTCAATGCTGGTTAGTTAATTGACCTTTCATCCCAAGAATCTTTAATTTCTTCAAAATTTGAAATATGAAGCTTTCAAAATGTATGACTTATTCACTAACCAGCATAATGTACTAGTTTACAAATCCACGCCAACACAGATTCATCAAAGAACATCACTAAAAGAGATAATCTTAATATTGTTGGCTGGACTTTGAGTCTGAAAATTGACAACTGTATTTTGCTGCAATACAACTGTAACTACACGTCAAAAGGGAATCGGTTAGCTCAGTTAGGGTTAGGGTTAGATGGACAGCAGGTTTACAATGCAGAGTAGTGCCACCATGAAGGCTACCATGAAGTGACTCTTTTTCTCAATCTCTCCCTTTGGCTGAGGCGTGGTGACCGTCGAGTTAAACTACCATCAGTCATCTCTTCAATGAGAGAACAGTCCTATTGTCTGGTGATACTTTGGCAACTTTACTTTTTTTAAAAGCTTCAGAAGCATCTGATTGGTTTATATTGCTTTAGGATTTCTCACTGTCATGAAAAATGTTTTATAATTACGAGTTCCTTAATTCCCAATTGCCTCAAAGAAATCGCAACAGATCCATGAGGTTTGACCCATTTGTAAAATCAGGCTTACTCATCACTCAAGAGAAGAATTCTGAGATGGAGAGGGATCTAAATCTTTTTGTGCATGAATCACAAATGTTTAGTATGCAGATATGACATGCAATTAGGAAAGCTCATAGAATGCTATTTCTCACTGGGACAAATGAATACAGAAGTAGGAAGGTTATGCTTTGCTTATACACGGCACTGACAAGACAATATTTGGAGTACTCTACACAGTATTGGTAACCTTATCTAAGGAAGGATATAAATGCACTGGGGGCAGTTCAGAGAATACCAGACTAATACCTGAAATGAGTGGGTGGTCTGATGAGGAAATCTCAGACAGGCTAAGCCTGTGTCAGTCAGCGTTCAGAAGCATAAAAATACACTTGATTGAAACACAAGGATCTTGACAAGGTAGATGTAGACAAGATGTTTTGTTTTATTAGAGAATTCAATTCTAAGAAACACGGTTTAAAATTCAGAGATTGCCCATTTAAAATGGATGAGGAGAAACTACCCCCCCTCCCCCACCCCGCTACCCTTTTTGCTGTAATGAGTCCTTGAAAATCTCATCCTGAAGGGTTGGTGGCAGACAAGTCCTTGTATATTTTTAAGGCAGAATTCAAAACGGCATGTATTTATTGTGAACACTTTCTCCTTCTAAATCTACCATTAACTATTGTGCTTTAGACACATTTGTAAAGCAAATTTGTTGTTTCTTTTCTTATGCAATGCTATTTTGAGGTTATGTACAGTTCTTGTTTTTCTGGCCATGATTCCGACTCAGATTAACAGCTGTATGGTAAAAGGAACTGAAGCCTCCATCCATCCCCACTGGATTTGAAACATTTATCTTCTGGTCACTTTGTATCATCAGACAGGGTAGGCAGAAATGTGGATTGGAGGTTACAATCAGGTCAGGTATGACTTTAATGAAAGGCTGAGCGGGCCTTGGAGTTGAAAGACCTACTCCAGTCCCTCTGTTCATACAAATATTTTCTTTAGCCAACCTTCCAACAAGTGAGAGATGAGAACGCAGGAAAACAAAACAACGACATTGGTCATCAATGGGAAACATTTACAAGTGTGTAAACTCCAGAAAAAAGGCATTCCGATAACAGCCTAGGACAAACTTAACAGCCTCCCAGGTTAAAAGACTCCGTGCACAGGTGTTTGCAGTTACCAAGTGTCACGAATGAATCTCCTCACAGCTGAGTTTGAGGTATTGCTGCTTTCTAAGAAAAACAGAGATATAATATGCAAAGTATGAATTTAAATGGGGTAGGGGAATAAAGAACACCACAAAAAGTAGCAACACACGTTATAGGGCCATTAACAAACAAAGCATAAAGTTATTTCAACACATATGGAACTGAAAAGGAGGAAGTTACGCTCAATCTGTATTAAACTTTCTTAGACTGCACAGTGAAGTACAGTGTGCAACTTTGTTCATTATCAAAAGTATATTGAAGCACTGAAGGGGATTCAAAATAGATTTACAAGGGTGATACAAAAAGTATGACATTATACCTATCAACAAACAAAGAATAAAGGTCTTTAAAATTATGATAGCTTTGGATCAAGTAGACAAAAGAAAATGATTTCCCTTGGGCACAAGGCAAATCAGTTACTAATGTAAATTAACTGCAAAAGTAGGAAATACAGAACCGAAGAGAAATGTCTTTGTTCGACAGTTTTGAGAGTGGGGTGCTTCTTACTACAGAGAATGGTAAGTAGTTTAAATGCAGAGGAAGCAGAATAAAAAGGAAGACAGAAAGGGATAGTGTTCTGTTTGTAGTTACATCATGAAAGATGGAATGAGGCTCAGGTAGTACATAAGTGCTCTCATGGACTGCTTACACGATTGACTGGTAGGAAGAGGTTCTGCTTAAGGTTACTGCCAAACTGAAATGCATGATCTGTACATGTACATCTTCTTAAAGAGCTTAGATTTTTGAACTAGTGACATGTGGTTTTTGGTCTGTGTATGAGATGGTTTAATGATTAACTTGTCAGTATTTTTGAAGGCATGATGTTTTATAAGCTAATATGAGAGGAGTCCCTGGGGTGATAATGGAAATTTGTTTCCATTGGGAGAGTTTTATGAGGGAACAGAGTAAATAATGAGAACCATTTCCCTGCTTTCTATTAAGCATTGGTAGAATTCTGTTTTGATTTGGGAAAAATCTATAACCTGAAAAGCTTTCCTTCTTGAACTTGCAGAGGTCCTGGTTAGATGGAGTTAGATCTATGAAACATAATTTAGAATTATTAGGAAACAGGTTACAGGAGTGTAAGGATCATAGTTTGAAAGTCTCAGACCACAGTATTTGGTCTATTCAAAGTTGAGCAAGTGCAAGCTCAGTGTGGAACTGATCAAGGAAGAGGATACCAAACTCTCAAGTCTGGGAATTGAAAGAAACTGTTAAGCTAAGCTATAAATGTGGAGGAAAATTGGTCAACCTACAGCATGCAGACCACAGCAATTCAAGAAGGCACCACCACCTTCTCAAGGGTTTCTGTGGTCGGACAATAAATGGTAGCTGGCTATTGATACCCATTTCCCATGTCCCATAAGTGAATTTTTAAAAAAGCAAAGATAAAGTAATGGAGTTGGTATAGATAGGATTGTATTTTTACAGTGTGTTTTAAAATCTTTCAAATTGTGTTATATGTAAATACCACGGTTTATTCTATTTTATAATTTCTTATGCCTAATACACCTCCATTTTATAGTTGGATGTGCAGCATTGTGCGTTTGTGTCTCAATGAAGGAACATCTTGTTAAATTAAGAAAGCAAAATATGATCTATCAAACCATATTTTAGTCTGGGATCTTACTTATTAAGTAATAACACAGCTGGGATCATTAGAACGGTTTCCTGCTCTTGTCTTAACCTGCTCCAGATAGCTTGCAATCTGAATTGTACGATGCACCATGGCAACAAGGCAGATTCAGTCATGCTGACTATACAGTGAAGGCATTACGGGTAGACTAATGTTGTACAGAAAGTGCCTGAATTTTGTCTGAAACATCCTGAAATTAATTTAATGCACAAGAGTATTACATGGTCCATACATGCAGTACATGTTTAAGTATACCCTTTTGAATTTAGGAACCGCATCGCTGCTCATAAAAGACAACAGAAAATAATGACCTTTATGTGTCAAAATAGTACTGAAATGAGGAAAGAACTTGTATTTACATTCAAATGTAAATGAGTACAGAATGAAGAGAAACAAAACAAATAAAATGGTTTGCAAACAAAAGCTATTAGAAATCTCAAACATGCTCTATCCTAAAGCCATGGTCTAAAATGGAGAATTAAGTTTGAGATAGATTTGTCTAAGTTAAGAGTATTAAGGGACAGAGAAAACAGCTAGGGAAAAGGATTCAAGTATAGATCAGCCAGGATTTAACTGAACCTACTCCTGATACTCTGGTTGACAGCGGTTTCTCTGAGCAATACACATACAGACTTCATGTTTCACTCAGACTAATCCATTGACTGGGAAGGAGACTCCATTCATATCTTATTCCATAGCAAATTCTTTGCAGATTGAACACAAAGTATGAGAATTTAGGAATAAGAGATTAATCCATTACTTCAATGGACTTCAGCAAGATCAACATCTGCATAACTTGTTCACAACACATTTCATTTTTTTTAAATTCAGGGAGCCAGCAGGTAAACTCTAAATGTAAACCAATCTCTTTCTGCAAATTCCAGTTAACTTTGCAGCACACAAGGTGCAAACCAAGCCTATCCACAAAAGGAATCTCATACCTAAACAACACAGGGGAGACACTACTCAAGCTGCAAATTCAATACATTTGCTTGGATGTGGCACTTGCATTGACTATCACACACTCTTAAGATAATTATATATACATGTAGCACTACTTGGGCTGGTGTAAATTGTCTTGCAAATATCAATGTTTACTCAGTACATGAATATAGCATGGAGTCTACTCCTAAAAGCACTGCATGTGAAAATCACCTATAGTTCAATTCCGATCCTACACTGCCAGCTCCGTTAATCCATCCAAACTCCCACCCCACACTCTCAATGTGTACAAACTCTTCACTCTATACTCTGACATATACATTTGATATACAACCCGACATGCCCCAAAGCATTAAGATCCCTTCTATTTTGTACAAAGTATTAACGCAGGATTGCACCAAATTTGAACATGATGCCACAACGTACATTGTACAATCCTTTTTCATATTGTTAGTTAACATTGATTTTAATTTACAGCATCACAATGATAGAGTACGTAATAAGTTCACAAACTTCACATACCAGTGTGATGCAGGAAAAACTGTCTTTTATGCTTCTGCTTGACACTATGACTTGAACTCCTATAAAAGCAGCAATCACAAGCAATAGCAGAGGATGTATCAAATACCATGCTGTAGACATCAGCTGGATGACTAATGCAGTTATTATTAATCTGGCTTTATAGGGAGGGGCAAACAACTGAAGCAAAATGTACATATCTACAAAGTGCAAGATCCAACATTTCTCGATGTATAACCAGTGTCTAGACTCAGAAGCAGCATATGGTTAACACGTCACCTTAATAAGTGCTTCCACCTCATTACTCACTGCATTGCTGCTCACTTATCATAATGTCAATGTTTGAAAACCACGCTCATCAGTTATATTTCTCGGTGTAAGCATAGTTAACGTGATCATTCATTTTGTTTAGTAGCCACAAAATGCAAGGGGTGTGCCACTTAGTTACACAGATCATAAAAAAAGCTATTAAACGATAAGGGTCCAAGAAAAAGAGCTAAACTGTACAAAGGGTTAAGACAAAAATTGCATTTGCATGGTTCTTTTCACAATCTTCAGAGATTTCAATCCTTCTACAGCCAATGAAGTGCTTCCGACAAACAATCACAATTTTAATGTAGGAAAACACAGCAATCAGTTTGCATACTGTAACATCTAATGACACAATAATCTGTTTTTAGTAAAGTTGGTTGAGGAGCAAATATTGACTGGGAAACTGTCAGAAAACTCTAATCCTAGTCTTCAAATAATGTCACAGATCTTTTATGCCCACCCGAGACTACAGGTGGGACTTGGTGTAATATCTCACCTGAAAGACAACATTTTTGGCAACTCCTACCTCAATACTATATTGTAAGGTCAGCTAAGATTATGTATTCAAGGGCTGTGGCGTGGGATTTTAACTCTCGGCTTTCAGACTATGAAGCAAGTTACCAAATATCACCTGCTGATTGCTGAAACAAAGTTCAATCAAATACAACTGACTCACAAGAGCAAGATCAAAAATTGCTCCAAAGGAACAGTAACTCAAGCATTGAAACAGTGCTGAAGAACCTATAAACTCACTGCATTACAGATTGCTCAGATATGCAGGAAATTCCTTGTACAGGAGTCCCTAAATTACAACCTGGTCCAGTATGCAATTAGCACATTTTTGTACACCATATAACGAAGCAACATTATCAGCAATATTAGGCTCATTCATACCAATACACCACTGGAGAAAAATAAACCCCCGAGCCAAAATAATTTAATATTGTCAACAATTCATTTCACTAATTCAAGCTGCCACTACAAGCGCTATCACTGTGAAATGCTTAAAAACATGCAGGCAGCATTGGAGCGGATGTAAGGGAAAGTTCTTTAAGGAAACTGTTTTGGGAAACTGGAATATACTGCCTGGGAGTATAGGAGAGACAGGAAAACTCACAACCTTTAAAATGTACTTGAATCAGTGCTTGAAATGTCGTGACATTCAATGCTATGGGACAAGTGCTGGTAAGTGTGATTGGTGCAGATAAGTCAGCACAGACCCAATGGGCCAAAAGGGCCTCTTCTATTCTGTATGACTATGAAACTTAAAATAGAGGGTCTACAATGAAAAACTCAGCAATCTGAGATATTGCAATTCAGCTATGAATAGGAGATCCACTCTTACAAACAATATTGTCATTTGTTTAGTGGAGCAATGAGCGGCATTTGTACCTTTGAGGCTATCTCTCCAAACTCAAGTATCACTCCAGAATTTGATGGTGGTCAAGGAAAGGTGTATTCAAGATACTGTAAGACAGGTTGAAGATCAACTTGTAAATCCTCCCAACATAAATGCATGGCAGGTGATAAGAGTGGAAGAGATACCTAGTGAACTGTTCTATGGAAAGAAAATTTAAATTTGGTCTGTGTTGATTGGGTTGGTGCCAAGAGCAGAGAATTCAATCACCGTTCCAGCTGGGGTGGATGCAGGATCTGCCTCCTTACCCTCCAGGTGGTGGAGGTCATGGTGTAGCAGAGTGGACTTGACTTCAGGGAGGGAACTTAAAAAAAAAGAACAACTTGCTGGTCTTCCCCATTGCGAAAAGACATCCAGCAATCCAGAAGTTTATTTAGCAACCAGGAACTAGTGCAATCTTATTGTTCGATTACTGAGCAAGCAACAACTGCATTCAGTTAAATACTTAGCAAAGTCTCTTTACCAACTCTTAACGATTTCTAATATTCATCACAAACACCTACCTCTGTTCTTGTGACATCTTTATTTAAACCGCGACCCAATTATCAGCACCAACATTTTTTAAAGGAAGGAAACTATTCCCCGAATGGGGCACAGATGCGAAATATGAACTATACTGTGGAGATCAGCCTCATAAAGTACCTTGTATTCTGGAGAAACTGTGACTAAAAGAGCAAAGTAAATCAATCCCCATATTTACAGACTAGTTTATTTGTGTGATAGTCCTACTCCATGGGCATTTACATACAAAATCTTCTAACACAAAGAAACTAGTAACTCCATCTCCCCAAAACAACTCAAGAATCCACCATACAAAACAAACCATAATCTCGAGTGCAGTTTGGTCCTCTTATTCTGAATTTTCAGTTGGTCAAATTAGCAGACTGCTCATTTTGAAGCCCTGAGCACTAGAATTCCTTTGCTGTCTCTCAGTCTCATCGAGAAGCTACCCCACCCTCTGACCAATTTGCATTAACAGCTTGTGACTCACTGTTATATTTTGTTTTGTAATACCTGTGAAGCACCTTAAGATGTAATATTAAAGTTAAAGGCACTACATAAGCCTTGCTTACTCCTTTCAACCAATAGGCCACAATAGTGAGAAAGGATATTAGCTCTGACAATGTGGAGTCTGTATGGGTAGAACTGAGAAATACCAAGGGACAAAAAACATTAGTCGGTGTCATATATAGACCCCCAAACTGCAGTGACGTCGAGAATGGCATTAAACAGGATATTCGAGATGCATGTGATAAGGGAATATCAGTGATCATGGGTGATTTTAATGTGCACATAGATTGGGCAAATCAAATTAGCCACAATGCCTTAGAGGAGGAATTCCTGGAGTATATACAGGATGCTTGTCTTGACCAATATGTAGAGAAACAAAACAGAGAGCAGGCCATCTTAGACTGAGTCTTGAGAAGGTAATAACATAGAACATAGAAAAGTACAGGCCCTTCAGCCCACAATGTTGTGCCGAACTTTTACCCTAACCCTAAGGTCTATCTAACCTCCACCCCTACCTTATACTATCATCTATACACCTGTCTAATAGCCGCTTAAATGCCCCTAATGAGGCCGACTCCACTACCATCTCCAGCAATGCATTCCATGCCCCTACCACTCTGAGTAAATAACCTACCTCTGACGTCTCCCCTATATCTACCTCCACTCATTTTAAAACTATGTCCCCTTGTAATAGCTACCTCCACCCTAGGAAAAAGTCTCTGGCTGTCCACTCTATACCTCTGATCATTTTGTACACTTCTATCAAGTCACCTCTCATCCTTCATCGTTCTAAAGAGAAAAGCCCTATCTCTCTCAACCTTTCCTCGTTAAGACCTTCCCTCCATTCCAGGCAACATCCTGGTAAATCTCCCCTGCACCTTTTCCAACGCTTCCACATCTTTCCTGTAATGGGGCGACCAGAACTGGACACAATACTCCAGATGTGGCCGAACCAGACTTTTGATCATTGCCAATGTAGCTGTGCAAGACCCCTTGGGGAACAGCAACCATAACATGATAGAATTTTTTTTATCAAGATGGAGAGTGAGGTTGTTGATTCAGAGATGGGGGATGCTGAACCTTAATAAGGAAAACTACGAGGATATGAGGTGTCAGTTGGCGTTGATAGATTGGGCCGAGTTATTTAAAGGGATGTCAGCGGATTGGCAATGGCAAACATTCAAGGAACGCATGGGGGAGCTGCAACAACTGTTTACTTCTGTCTGTTGCAAAAGCAAAATGGGCAAGCGGGCCAGTCCATGGCTTACCATGGAAATAAGAGATAGTATCCGATCCAAGGAAGAAGCATACAGATTGGCCAAAAAAAAATAGATTTGAGGACTGGAAACAGTTTAGAATTCAGCAAAGGACCAAGGGATTGATTAAGAAGGGGGAAATAGAGTACGAAAGTAAGCTTGCAGGGAACATAAATACTGATGCTAAAAGTTTCTATAGGTATGTGAGGAGAAAGAGATTGGTAAAGACAAATGTAGGTCCCCTACAGACAGAAATGGGGAAATGAACAATAGGGGACAAAGAAATGGCTGAGGACCTGAATATATACTTTGGTTCTGTCTTCAGAAAAGAGGACAAAAATCAGATACCAGAATGGTTGGAGGATGCAAGATTTAGAGAGAGGGAAAACTGAGGCAGATCAATATTAGTAAAGAAATGGCATTGGGAAAATTGTTGGGATTGAAGGCTGATAAATCCCCAGGGCCTGATAACCTACACCCCAGAGTACTTAAGTAGTTCTAGAAACTGTGGATGCATTGGTAGTCAACTTCCAGACTTCTATAGACTCTGGAACAGTCCCCGCAGATTGGGGGCTGACGAATGTCACTCCAATATTCAAAAAGGAAAATAGACAGTAAACAGGAGATTATGGATCGGTGAGCCTAACATCGGTAGTGGGGAAAATTCTCAAATCCATTGTCGAGGATTTTATAACAGAGCATTTAGAAAGCAGTGGCAGGATCAGACAAAGTCAGCACTGATTTATGAAGGGGAAATCATGCTTGACAAATTTGTTGAAATTCTATAAGATGTAATTAGTAGAGTTGACAATGTGGAGCTAGTTGATGCAGTATATTTGGACTTTCAGAAAACGTTTCACAAAGTCCCACATAAGAGATTAATGCGCAAGATTAAAGATCACGGTTTTGGGGGAAGATGGATAGAAAACTGGTTGGCAGAGAGGAAACAAAGAGTAGGAATTAATGGGTTATTTTCAAATTTGCAGGCATTCACTAGGGGTGCCACAGGGATGGTCCTCGGACTAATATATATTAATGATTTGAATGAGGGAATAAATGTAACATTTCCAAGTTTGCAGAGGATACCAAGTTTGATGGTTGGGTGAACTGTGACGAGGATGCAGAGATCCTTCAGCATGATCTCAACAGGTTGGGTGAGGGGGCAAATCATTGGCAGATGAAGATGAAGGTATGCATGCAGGTGCAGCAGGCGGTAAAGAAGGCAAATGGTATGTTGGCCTTCCTTGCAAGAGGTTTTGAGTACAGAAGCAGGGATGTGTTGTTGCAGTTATACAGGGCTCTGGTGAGGCCACACCTAGAATATTGTGTGCAGTTTTGGTATCCTTTTCTGAAGAAGGATGCTCTTGAGGGAGTGCAGTGAAGGTTTACCAGGCTGATTCCGGGGGTAGCGGGTCTGACGTAAGAGAGATTGACTAGGTTGGGATTGTTTTCACTATTGTTCAGATGAATGGAGGAGGGGGGGGGAAAATTGGAGGGGTGGGATCTCAGAGACTTATAAAATTCTGACAGGATTGGACAGGATAAATGCAGGGAGGAGGTTCCCAATGGTGGGTGTGTCCAGGAGGCAGTATGAGGATTCAGGGTAGACTATTTAGGACAGAGATGAGGAGACACTTCTTCACCCAAAGAGTGGTGAGCCTGTGGAATTCATTACCATAGGAAGTAGCTGATGCCAAAACACTGAATGTACGCAAGAGGCGACTAGATATAGCACTTGAGTCGAATAGGATCAAAGGTTATGGAGAGAAGGCACGATTAGGCTATTGCATTGGATGATCAGCCATGATCGTGAAGAATGGTGGAGCAGGCTCGAAGGGCTGAATGGCCTTCTCCTGCTCTTACTTTCTACGTTTCTTTGTCACCCAATTATCTGATTTACAATGTCTGCTTTAAGAGCCCCCAACTCGTGCTCTAACAACAATTATCAATATTCCCAAGACAGATTATTCAGTTACCTCATTGCTGTTTGCAGGAGCTTGTTACGTGTAGAACGACTGCTGGGTATCTCAACATTTGAACAGTGACTACTATTCAACAGTTTCAAGTGTTTATTTTTATTTAAACTATTTATCAAATCAACCTATTTACAGATGGACCTTGAGCTGGTAGAGCTGAACCCAGCCCCCAGTCCAGCGGTAGGAACACTACCACAGTGCCACAAGAGAGCTCTTAAAACGCCTTTAGATATTCTACACGAGGTTTTGAAAAGTGCTACTGAAATACAAGTTATTTTCCTATTTTCCACTGAGTTCACAGTGTTCAATTGGCTATTTCAGATATAACAATGGGACTGGACTCCAAAAGTACTTCAGTAGCGATGAAATATTTCAGAACATGAAGTACACTACACAGATACATATAGTTATCCTATAATGCAACATTGCATTCTTGTGTGATCTCGCGTTACAGAAAATTACATTATAGGGAAATCGCTACATCTGTGCAGCAGAAAATTCACATTATTCAAACAACATCCACTATTCATCAATCACGTTACAGCCAATTTGTAATAACGGAACATGTATTATAGCGGACCTATACCTGTACAATATCTCTCACCAATCAAATCAGCTACAGGCATCATCTTACTTGTAACAATTTTACAAAGAGTAACAGAGCATTTCCATGTAGTCAAATTCAGTCTTCGAAATATTGACTAAATACCTGATCTAGTTTCATGAAGAATATTCACAGATGCTCTTCACCTCTACTAACTACCTTCCACTCTTCTGATTCTTATTGTTTCTGCACAGTGACTGGCAGTATTTCCACATACTTGTGCAAGGAAGTGGTTAATTTTCATTATGCAACTTACAAACTGCAGCAGCAGAACTCTGCATTAGTCCTAAATGAGAGTACTACCACCAGTTAAATGCCCTCTGGAATTTCTTATACGCCCTATTAAAATGTCTGTAGTCTGGATATTAAATGCTGCACCAAAATCTGGGATGTGCGTAAGCCTCAAATACAAGGACTTCTGTGAAAGATTTTGAACTAAAAGGTAAAGAGAGGAACTAAATGTCAAAGCGCATAACTAGCATCAACCTGTTTCCTGAGATACAAGTTAAAACCTTCCTCCTTTGGGTGTTCTGGAATTTTGTTGACAGCATGACTTACTGGTTTGAAAGTGACAGAATATTCTGCAAAAGATGCTGTGGAGATGGAAACAGACATACCACCAGATTTGAAGTGATACATTGAACAAACAGATGCAGAAACGAATAGACTCAGGACTGTGGGGAGTTAGAGCAAGGATAAAATATACACATATTTGGATGAAATAATAGTTGGCTGAATACACACAAGTGAGGATGATAGTTGACTCAGCAGTCCACTTGATACAAAGCATGGTTGACTGAAAGAAACCGGATTGTTTATTAGATATAGACAAATATGATAAATTTTCAACAGGTAATGCATGGGTGGATCATTGTTTCAGTGATCATTGTACATATTGAAAGAATAAACTTCCTTTAAATCCTTGAAATCTTTCATTGCCTCAAGACATCTTGCAGTGTTTGAAATGAGATGTTCTTCTGCTGTGCATTCACTTTTGGATTGCAGATAGCCCCTCAGCCAATTTGGAGATCAGTTAATTGTATTATTTTTTAAAAGCAATGTTGATGAGGCATAAATGTTGGTTGGGAGCCCAGTAAATTCCACTTGTTTTCTTCAAATTGTTCTATTTATCATTTGATTTGTTCTAATTCTAAGTCTCATCTAAAGAGCTGAGCCTCAGGTTAAGTGGCACTTGAACACATAGCCTTCTATCTCAGAAGCAAGATTGCCGCAATTAAACCAAAGCTGATTACAGCAGAAGTTGCAATTACAGTGACTGAACTTATTACAAACTTAATGTACAGTGCATACGCAAAGGAAATGTGTGGATCTGATTAGCTGCATTCTAGGATATTAAAGGAAGTAGCTACAGAGATAGTGTATGCATCCATAGCAATCCTCCAATAATTCTCAGATTCTGGAAACGTCCCAGAGGACTGGAAAACTGCCAGTGTAACACCCTTATTCAAAAAGGAGACAGAAAATAGGTAACTGTAGGCCAGTCAGCTTAATATCATCTATTATTCAGAAAATGATAGTGTGTATTATAAAAAAAATGTAATAACAAAGCATTTAGAAATATAGAAAATAATCAGAATCAGAATGACAAAGAGAACTCATGTCTGATAAAATAATTACAATTCTTTGAGGAGGTTACAAGTAGGATACATAGAGGGAGGCTACATGCTATATATTTGACAAACGATGGTCAAATAGGGTGCTGCACATAAGGATACTTCATTAAGATCCTATGGTATTGGGGTTATCATCTTAGCATAGATAAAAGGACTTTGCAGCCTCCAAAGAGCTGTCATATCACATCTGAATATGTTAGTTAAAAATATTTATTAGCATGGATAGAGGATTGGCTAACTAACGGAAGTCTGAGTTGTGAAGGGGGGTGGGAGGGTGGGCAGCATTTTCAGATAGCAATCTAAGAGGCAGCCATGAATTTGATATAATACTTTAGCTGAGATTGAACTACCCAAGTTACATTAATGCTTGCTTTTGTACTCTTCACTCCTCTTTATAAAGCCAAGGATTCCACACATCTTTGCAACAACCATCTCCGCTTGGCACATCAGCTTCAAATGATTTGTGTATATGTACACTGTAAAGTTCTCTGTTCATAAACCCACATTAAAATTGTGCCCAATATATTTTGCCCTCCGTAGGTCCTAGCCCAAATGAACTCTGGAGTTTCAGTGGTTTGTGACCTTGCCTCTAACCCTGAATTCTGGTTCAATTCCTATTCTAGAACTTGATGGGCAAGGAAGGTGCTTTCGTAATGCTGTCGAACAGGAGAGATTCCTAGTTAATTATGTGATGGAAGAATGTTGGGAGACACTATCATCTTATCCATAGGTAGCTCCAGACTACAGTATACCTGTAAACAGTGCCTGTTACAACTTAGACTCCCTGAATGAACTGTAACACATCGCCAGAACCCAAAAATACATTGTGGCCAACTGAGATGGCCTTCATGCCACAATGGCTGAGATTCATAATAAACCAACATCAAACTTAACCTACCTGTCACTCCCCTTTTGTCTATGATTTGAAGAGCTGAATAAAAGCCAAGTTTGTGGGTGAGCCATCTCAAATATTCAGAGCTAGTACATACCGCAATTCAAACACACTCAGAGCACAATTCAGGAAATAATACTTATTCAGCAAGGTGTCTGCAAAACTACAGCATACTGTACAGATAAACCATCAAAAGCTTGTAGTTAGTTTTACTAAAATTCTGGTAGACCTTAAAAATCTAATTCTGCAACGGTAATTAAAGGCCGTTAGAAAAAAAAGCAGCAAAGTAGAATGTGTCTAAACAACAGATTATAAATATGGAAGCAATTATATTTTCATAATGAACAAGATAATAAGAGGCAGAAAACTAAGGCTCAGAAACATGCAGGAGGGTCACGGGGTGAAACAGGCACATAACTGGAAACAGAGAAAAGTAGATGTGCCAAGAGCCAAGTAGAATTGACATATCAGTAGTGAAAAACACATGACAAAAGACATTGAAAATAAGTTATATTTAACACCCTCACAAAATCATCAATCCTTTTTCAAAGACAACACCAACTACTGACTATTCAAGTCCAATACTGGAGTCCATAAGACTCACATTCAGCAGGATTTAGTTAAATAAATGTTAATAATTAGCCTATGTAATAAAAGGATCTATTTCACTTAAGCAAGCACAGTGTGATTCTCTACTAGCATGCCTCTCCACTGAAAGTCATGCAAAATGATGAATGAGAGAGATATGCCTGTTGTCCTTCGATACAGGATTTATTGTTTTCTAATTTCCCAAACTGACTTAGTTTTTCCATACAAAGTGATTATCAATAATCTTTCACAATTAAGGAAACTTCATTCCCAACATGCATACCACAAGCACGAAATAATGCCTGCTCACTACACCTTATAAAGTCACTGTGGCATAATATCAATTTGACTGTATAATAAAAGAGATTGTTGCTCACAAAGATAGGCTTAAAATTAACTGAGTAAGGCAGAGGGGTGACCCTATAGGAGGTGTATAAAATCATGAGGGGCATAGATAAGGTGAACAGCAAAGGTCTCTTCCCCAGGGTGAGAGAGTTCAAAACAAGGTGGCATATTTTTAAGACAACAAGGCGTGGAGCTGGATGAACACAGCAGGCCAAGCAGCATCCTAGGAGCGGGCCTAGACCCTTCATCAGAAATCAGAAATCATATTTTTCCGGTTACAGGAGGGAGAGCGAGAGCGAGAGGGGGAGAGAGAGAGATTTTAAAAAGCCCTGAGGGGCAACATTTTCACCCAGAGGGTGGTTTGTGTGTGGAATGAACTGCAAGAGGAAGTGGTATATGCAGGTACAATTACAACATTTAAGACGACACTTGGATAGGTACATGAATAGAACAAGGTTTACAGGATATGGGCCAAACACAGGCACATGGGATTAGTTTAGTTTGGGAAACTTGTCGACATGGACAAGTTGCACCGAAGGGTTGTTTGCATGCTGCATGACTCTATAAACTAAATTTAACATTAATAACAAATGCAAAAAAGACCTGCCCGGGTTTCTAAGAGCCAAATTATGGGATTTCACAGTCCGACCTTGTACATGATCTGTAACTTGGACACGTGCCTGGTATAAGAAATCATTAATTCTTTTTTCTAAAGCAAAAAAGCCAAATATCTTTTCAGACTCTTCTATTACAATGCTCAGAAAGTAACAAAATTACAGAATGTACTTCATAAGTTAGGTATATTTTTATTGTTTTGTTATCCAAAAATTCCATGAATATAGATTTTAAAATCTATCAACTTTCTTTGCTTGCTGTATTAACGGAGATACAGTAATTGAGGAATCAAGTAAAATAAAAGCTCCAAGGTTCAACTATTCTTACAGCACTGATACTACATGAGGAGACAAATCAATAAATCGGAGTCTCCAAGCTAAAACCTGAACTAGAAGTAATCCCTTGCTAACAAAGCAGTGTAGTTAATAGTAGTTATGCTGCTGTTACACTGTCCAGAAATGCAGTGGCCCAGGAGAATGGAAAACATTCTCATCTTTACAAATGTCAAATGCCAATAATTAGGAAGTCAATGGTATCAGTTATTCCAATAGTCATCAACATTATCTCATTGAAACACGACTTCCATTGCCCTCACTGTACATAATTACAGATTTAGTGTAAAATCCTCTGTTCCTATTGCTCGCCAACTCAAATTTTGTATAATTTTCCATGTCCTTGGTATAAACTGTATGTTTTCTTATGTTTAGTTTAAACTCCTGCACTCTTGATCATGTAAAATGAAAGAATAGAATATTGCGATAACCATTTGAACAGCCTGGGTGCCACATCAGTTCATAGGCAAAACGTACAGTACTGATAGGTTCTTTGTTTATATTGAAGTTTACCTCCATATGGAGGCTGATGGTTTAAGTGCGTGTCTGAAAACTATTGTAGCCAACTGCATCTTGGCTCACAGCCCAAGCTAACTGCAGTCTGGAATCAATACGGATTTTCCTTTTCAGCTTCGTTTCTCATGTTTCCTTATATTAACTCTTGTTGTGTATAATCTCCAGTCATCAGATCATTTCTTTCTGATCAGTGAAGACTTGACTTCTTCTACAGAGACCTGGAGACCATGGTCCCTGGTTTTAGAAATGGCTTTATAAAGTTGCAGATTAATTGCACAAAGGAGCACAGGAAACTCTTTCGGATAACATGAAATCATTGAAAAGGAAGAGGAGAGCAAGGCAGAGGTCAGGAAATGAGAGTGCTGAATAGATTGTTTCAGGGGTCTAGTAGCTAGTGACATCATTCCAAATACATTCAACTGGAACAGAAAAGAAATGTGCAAAACCAAGTTACATAGATGCATCGAATCATTATTTGTTACTATGTTAAGCAAATACTACATAGCAGTAGTGAGTGAAAATCTCACATTATTATTTTAAAATCGGGCATTTTTCTGGATAAATAATGAAAGGCTTAGACAAGCAAGCTGTTTGGCCTCCATAACGACAGGGTTTCTGTTGAATAAATGGATTAATATCCACTATTATGAGCAGACTAAAAAGAATTGAGCCCAATATTGGGAGCATATATACATAGAGTCAGAGATGTACAGCGTGGAAACAGACCCTTTGGTCCAACTCATCCATGCTGAACAGATATCACAAATTAATCTAATCCCATTTACTAGCATTTGGCTCATTTCCCTCTAAACCTTTCGTATTCAAGTACCCATCCAGATGCCTTTTAAATGTTGTAACTGTACCAGCCTCTACCAGTTCCTCTGGCTGCTCATTCCATACACGCACCACCCTGTGTGAAAAAGTTGCGCCTTAGGTCCCAAGCTGCACAAATCACACTGAAAACCCGGTGAAACATATAGGTAAGTGTGTCCACATGCCAGATGCTTCAGTCAGATCCTCCAAGCTTGTAGTGTCACTCAACATAAATCTTGCACTGTAGACTCTCAGTAGCTGTGCATTCTTAGGTGTTGGGGCTAAAACAGCAAAATTTCAGCAGCCTTTAGTGCATATTTAAAGTATCTTGGCTACCCACTGCAAAATATCTTGACTACAGCTCACCTTATAACTGAAAGTTTTCTAATCAAGTACATGAGCGTGGCCACACCGAAGCATCTAGACGCTTTTGATTGTGACCTCAATCCTAGATATATTGTAACACTTGAGGGCACTGCCATGTCTTACATGCCATGTCCTACCACTTGATGACAATGATATACAGTCGTGATTGCAAGGGGAAGTAGGCAGGTCATTTCAGTCTGAATTCCAATTCACAGTGTCTTAGCGAAAATTTGTAGCTTGGGTTGTGGATGCAGTTGCTCTTTAGCTCGCCGAGCCAGTTGTTCTGTGGTGTGCAAACATTTTGTTAGCCTTCTAGGCAACGTCATCAGTGCGACCACTGATCAAAGCATTGGTGTTCTGCTTCCTTCCAGATTTATGATCCTCTGGGGTGATGGTCTTGTTGCTTCTGGTTCTGTTATTTTAGCAGCGGTCTGTATATGGGGTCTACTTCTATGTGTTTGTTAATAGAATCCCCTGTTGAGAACCAGGCTTCCAAAAATTCCCCTGCATGTCTGGTGTTTGCTTGTTCCAGCATGGTCACTTTGTCCCAGTTGAACTGATGGTCCTCAATGCACACAAAGTAAAAAGACACGACCAATATTCACTTGTCTCAATACACACAGACAATGAGGGCCATCAGATCAACTGGGACAAAGTGACCGTACTGGTACAGGCAAACACCAGAAATGCAGGGGTATTTTTGGAAGCCTGGTTCTCAACAGGGGATTCCATTAACAAACACATCAAAATAGACCCATATACAGACTGCTGCTAAAACAACAGAACCAGAAGCGACAAGGCCATCACACCAGAGGATCACATAAATCTGGAAGGAAGCAGAACACCAAAGCTTCGATTAGAGGTCACACTGACTATGTTGCCTAGAAGGGTAACGAAACATCTGCACACCATAGAAAACCAACTTGGTGAGCTAACAAACGACTGAATTCATATAGTGGGCTGGTGAGGGCAGCAGCTTCGTGCATTTTGATTCGGTTACCAGAGTCCCTGCTCCGATGTGCAAATATTGAAATAGTTCTGCAATCTAGTAAGTGTCATCAGCAGTTACAGTAAGTAGAAATCAATGAGGTGCCAGATCTTGGCCACAACCGTGAATGTTTGATCATAACCACAGGATGTGACTTGATCCCCAGGATAGGTTGGATCATAAACTTCAGTCTTAAAATGTTGTTTCACCTTAACCAGCCTAATAATCTGCCTTTGCTCCTCACAGATGTTATTGCCTATTTACAGCACTTTAATTTGAAATTCAGTTAAAATTCTAATTTGCTAATTCAGCCAATGCTATGGCACATATCCAAATGTTGATAGGGAGCAGTGGTATGATGCCAGTATTCAGCAATAGGTAAATACAGTAGTATAATTTACACTTTTACAGTGCTTTTAACATTACAAAATGTTCAAAGTGCACTAGAGAAAGGCTAATTGAAAAGTCAGCAGGTAACATTCTTGCCATATAACTGCCAGGTAATGACCATCTCAAACAAGAGAAATTCTAGTCATCACTTTTAACAGCATCATGTGGTGCAGTGGTAGTGACCTCAGCACTGGACCGAGAGCCCAGGTTCAAGCCCCATTTGCACCAGAGGTGTATAATAAAATCTCTGATTAAAAAAAAATTAACTTATTTTTCTTAAAAAATCATCTTAAGGGTTACTCTTAACTGGACTAAAGCTGAACTGGACCAACACACCAATACAGTGGCAGCAAGAACAGGATGAATGGAATACCTCCAACCCCTCAAACACTGTACCATCTATAGGGCTTCACTCATGTGATTGAAACAGTAATCTGGCTGGGTGCAGTTGCAGCAGCTTTTGAGAAGTTAGTACCAATTATGTACATGATCTGCAACCCCGGATTCAATATCTACTCTTCCATCAAAAATGAAAGAGTTACAGGAAGCATTAGATTCTTTCAACAATACCTAACTCTCCTAACTTCTACCACCAAGGTAGATGAATGTAATAATATCAAAGGAATGCCAGAGGCTTCAAATTCTCCACCAATCTCTCACCATTCTGATTTGGGCCTAGTTCTTTCTCACTGATGCCTCAGAAGGAGGAAGATGTTTACCACAGATTCCCAGGGTAAGGACAAGGAGCAAGAGAAAAAGAAAGATAAAAGAAACAGAGAGGTTGTAAGCGATTGGAGTAAATTTGTGCAAGGCAGACGTGGTGGAAGAGAGAAAGTAAAAGGATATCGAGAAACAGTGCTTTTTAAAACAAAAACAGAATCCGTATCAGACATCGGCAGTCAACCATTAATTAGTCAACCTGCTGGTCAGTCTGGGGTTAATGATGGGTTGCACACCTTCTTGACTTTCTTCTTATTCTTATGGCTTTAGCCTTCATCACTGCCTGGTTTCAAAGCCAGATACAACTTGGTAAAATTAGGTTACTCAGCTATGACAGTCAACAGCAGTAGCTTTTAACCAGTGTGCCATGGCAAGGAGAGAAGCGTACCATGGGATTTTCAGGCAGCAACGCTGCTGGACCTGATTGAGCATCGAGGCAGTGTCTGTGCTTCTGATCTCCTTCAGAGCCTTAATGTGTATTTTTGAAGTCAGTATCTGCTGAAATTCATCACCACGTGTGTGTAGGAGAAAGAAAATTTCTTTGGTTATGCACCATGCATGCACAGGACCAAACATTTGCTATGAGCATGCACAGAAAGTGTGACATGGAATTGTTTGTCTCATTGAAATGTGCCTTGATACTGAAACATTTAGGAACCATTTGTCTAATGCACTCTTCCCAGCTGCTGAGGTCAAAATCAATCTATTTCAAGCAGGAGCTCAAGGAATTTCAGAAACATTTGTACTGACAACCCTGCGATCATTACCTATTCATCAGCTGAGAATAGAAACAGCACAAAGAAAGTGGTCAGGATTCTAATGTTGTAGCCTACCCAGTGCAATTGCCATGTAAGCAAATACACCACTCAGGTTGTCTGCCTGCACTTCCTGGAACGCGATCTCACTTGTGCAACGTTCCATCCAGGTAAAATCTAGAATTTACCATGGGCAGCGCTGAATGGTGTAACTCCATCTTGGTTTTGGCAGAAGAACCATTAATTTATCTTATCAGGATTCAGATGCAGTCTAAGGACTCAATAGACTTATTCAAACAGTTCTTCAGGACAGGATAACAGAGTCATCCACATACTGGAGGTCTACTATGGTCATGCGCAAGTCTTGTTCTTTGCATTCAGCCTTTGGAGGTTGAAGAGCTTTCAATGAAATCTGTACTAAATTTGGACCCTAAATGGGATGGTAGCTTGAAAGTTGGAGAAAGTACAAGCATGGGTACAAGCATGCAACTTTGCTTGATGTCAATTCTGTTGGGAAAAGCATCAATTGCCAATCTGTTGTAGAGAACAACCGTAGTCATTTCTTCATTGAATAGCCTCACAACTCTTGGTTATTTCTGTGGACAGCTAATGTGGCCCAGGATCTTCCAAATAGCGTCCTAATTCTCATATAGTATAAAATATAGTTCCCTTTTACATTGGTATTCTTGCAAGTGCGCCGATTAATAAAAGACAAGTAATATCGACAAAATGCGTCATTTTCAGCACGCTCAAGTTCTGTACGACCAGACAATGAAGTTATGTGAAAATTGGTGTTAAGCTCTAGAGGGATGATGAGCAGGGGAGATTGAAAACAAGCTTCACACTGTAAGAAGCAAATGGATATAATAGGAAATTACATATCAGGTAACAACCCCATGAACCTGCAATATAAAAATGTGCAGAGACTAAATATTGGTGGTGTAATGGACATTAAAGAAGTTTGCCTCAGAGTACAGCAGTAACTGGATCACACGGGCCAACTGGCCGAGGAGTGCTAGGTGATACAAAACAAAGTTGCTGGAAATGCTCAGCAGGTCTGGCAGCATCTGTGAAGGAAAAAACAAAGTTAACATCTCGGGTCCGGTGACCCTTCCGGACCCAAAACGTTAACTCGGTTTTTCCTTCACAGATGCTGCTAGCCCTGCTTTGCTTTTCCAGCAACTTTGTTTTTGTTCCTGATTTACAGCATCCACAGTTCTTCCAGTTTTTATTGAGTGGCAGATTGTGTTTAGCTTAGATCATTGAGAGGTGCAGCATTTTGGTAGGACAAATCAGGGCACGACTTATGGTAGGGCCCTGGGGACTGTTGCCAAACAAAGAGACCAAGGGGTGCAGATACATAGTTCCTTGAAAGTGGAGTCGCAGGTAGACAGCGTGATGAAGAAGGCAGTTGGTACATTTGCCTTCATTGGTCATTGCATTGAGTATAGGATCTGGGAGGTCATTTTGCAACTGTACTGGACATTGATAAGGTCACTTTCAGAATACTGCGTTAAATTCTGCTCTCCTTGCTACAGGACAGATGTTGTTAAACATGAAAAAAATCAGAAAAGAATTACCAGGATGTTGCCGGGATTGGAGGATTTTACAGGGAGAGGCTGAATAGGCTGGGGATTTTCTCCCTGGAGTATCAGAGGCTGAGGAGTGACCTCAGAGTTTTATAAAATCATGAGGGGCATGGACAGATCTTTTTCCTAAGGTGGGGGACATCAAAACTAGATTTAAGGTAAGAGGGGAAAGATTTAAAAGGGACCCGAGGGGCAAAATTTTCATACAGAAAGTAGTGCATGTATGGAATGAACTGCCAGGGGAAGTGATGCAGGTAGACACAATTACAACATTTAAAAGACATCTGGATGGGTACATGAAAAGAAAAGGTTTAGGGGGATATGGGCCCAATGCTGACAATTTGGCCTCGATCAATTTAGGATATTTGGGGAGCATGGCCAAGTTGGACCAAGGGGTTTGTTTCCGAGCTGTATAACTCTATGACTCTATGATTTAAAACATTGGGACTACTGTTTTGAGAAAATGAAATTAAGGGAAATTAATTTTACTTAAAATTATGAAAAGATTGGACAAAAATAGCAGGAAACTCATTGTTTAAATAATTGTGGAGTGGAGGATAAGATGGCATTCATATTTGGGGGTTTGGGGGGGTGCAATAAGAGGCACGGCCAGGTGAAAAGAGAACAACAATGTGACTTATTGATAGTTTAAAAATGTCAAAAATTAAAATAAAATCTCAAAGAATGACTGGAAGGTAGGTGTGGAGCATTAAGCAAAATTGTTGTGTTGAAAGAGATAAAAGGTACTGCAGATGCTGGAGAATCCGAGATAACAAGGTGTGGAGCTGGATGAACACAGCAGGTCAAGCAGCATCATAGGAGCAGGAAAACTTGACGTTTCGGGCCTAAACCCTTCATCAGAAAATCAGATTTTCTGATG
>JAHRHZ010000099.1:2443507-2474568 GCA_024137785.1 Ginglymostoma cirratum
AGTTTTCCTGCTCCTATGATGCTGCTTGACCTGCTGTGTTCATCCAGCTCCACACCTTGTTACCTTGTTGTGTTGAAACCTTGGATTATAAAAATTAGCAGTGGAGATTTAGGTATGGCAAGCTGGGAACGGTGATGGACAAGACAGGCAAGGATCTACGTGTATTTCAAGTTTCCCACACCAACAATGCAAGGTCTTACCACAGATTGACAGAAAACCAGTAAATGACAGGTTTAATCATTAACAAAAGGTGTCCAAACACGTAAGTGTCTGAGGCCGTCATTTCAAGGCTGTAACACAACTCTAGTTCAAAGGGCATTTACGAAGTACTTTTATCATAATACCCAAAATCCTTGGTTCGGTTACAGCCTGTAACTCATCCATTACTGTAGTTGGTTCACTCACTAGGCTAAAGGAAAGCATTATGCAACTTAATTTTTTTTCCATTCACACTGATTAGGCAAGCATCTTTTGTCCTTCCCTAATTGCCCCAGAGGGCAGTTATGAGTCAAGCACATTGCTGTGGGTCTGGAGTCACATGTAGGCCAGACCAGGTAAAGATGGCAGTTTCCTTCCCTCAAGGACCTTCATGAACCAGATGGGTTTTTCCTGAATGCAATGGAATCCAGTCATCATTATATTATACTGAATTCAAATTCCACCATCTGCCATAGCGGGATTCGAACCCAGGTCGCCAGAACATTACCTGGGGCTCTGGATTAACAATCCAGCGATAATACTAGACCATTTCATCCTTTCATTTCAGTGGAGGCAAAAATTCTGTGTGATCATTGATTCACCTCTGGTGTTGATGAAAAATTGTGGGAAAAGGCAGAATTAAACCACACAATAAATTAATCTCCACAGACTAAACAAGGATGGCAGTTTACGGAAGGAAATACACACTAGCCTGGCCAGCGACATCCATATCTCGTGAATGAGTAAAATGAAACACAGCATTATGCCTGTCTTTTCAGCAAAATCATAGAGCACTGGTAAAATAATTAAGTGATACCACATCTTGAATTGATTGATGTATCCAGTCGTGCAATTATTTTGCTCCTTTGTCAAGGATATCAGCTGGAAAATTCATTGAACTGTATTTCTATAGGATGTAATACAGTTCTTTGCAGGTTTGTCATTGGCAGTATTTACAGCAAAGAAAAAAAAATTGAGTCAGTGGATAGCCCAGTTTTGGATTCAAAGAAACTCATGATTTTGTCACAAGTGGTTCAGAGGTGAGGGTAGAAGGAACAATTCTCAAGTAACTTTAAATATTGAAAATTTCTAATGCATTTTTGGGGCTGTTGAATTAATAGTTACATAAAAAGTTTCTTCAATCAATAACGGACCATATCTAATCATTAACTCATATTTGGTGAAAGAACGACCTACTGTGAGGTCTACATTCAATTTTTAAGAAACATTAGCTTTCAAGAAGATGTTAAAAATAGAGCTAGGTAATTGCTATTCAAGACACTTTGTCAGGATACTGCGCCTATTAAGATATTAAGACTTGAGGCCAAGTGCTCCTTTATCTGATTGTGGTTTTACTCTCAGAGCTAGCAATGTACAATTCTGTGCGAGGACAGTACTGTTTTTGAGGTGTGTATAATTCTTATTAGCAGATTCACACCACTAAAAAGGAGGTTAACATTGTGTCTGCAAACTAGTTTTCTCCGGTTGAAAGAAAAACGTCTTGCTGAAAAGTAACTTCAAACCTAATATTCTGCATTAATCCCATACATTTTGAACCTTGCTCTTTCAAAAGGTTGGAAAACGCGTTTATCCTCCAGGATGATAATGGAATAATACTTCAACGTAAAGAGGAAAAGTTGGGGGACTGAAATCAGAACTGACACCAGGACAATAGCCAGAAAGGCTAGGTGCCAAGTCCCCCATCGCTTTTGCCTCCAGCCTTCACATTTAAGAATGCGGAAGGATCCGCTGAGCTGAACATGAATGAATGTCTGTGAGATTTGATAAGTGGGGTGTACTCAAGAGATGGGACAAGGCAGCTGTTGAATAAGTCAATTGAAATTGCAGTAGAATGATGGATCTGAGAGATGAGACGCAGAAGGAACTCAAAATCCAACTCCTTTCACTCTGACCTTGGAAACAACCACACAATCTAAACTCCCACTCTTCTCTAAATTTTTTGAGCATGTTGTCAGCTTTCAAATCTGCGCCAATTTTCCCTACAACTTTGTATTTCTTTAATCAGGTTTCCAAACCTGTTACAGATGTAATCCACATCACCTGTGACATGAGCCTTTTCCACTCTCTTAAACCACTCTGTAGCCATTGTTGTGGTTGGCTACCATTTATCAAGTCTAACCTCGGTAGCTTCCTCTGATCTAGTCGTTTGCAACCAGATCATCAACAGCATAAACAGCACAAACTTTCCACCTTTGGATTGTTACCTTTGGAATCTCTATACATCTGCCATTAGTCCATTCTTCTTCCTCAACTCTATACTGTTACTTGACATCATCATTCCAAAAAAAAAAAAATCTTCCAGCTGCTGCCGATGGCACCCAGCTGTACCTAGCCACCAGCACTCTCAACCCCTCCATTGCTCCAGTGTTGTCAAACAACTTCAGACTTGGGTGTTCAAATATGTTCAGGCTAATGAAATGCTGGCTCTGATTTCAAAGGGGTTGTAGTATATGGGTGAGGAAGTCTTACTGTAATTGTACAAAGTGCCAGCGAGATCACATCTGGATAGTATGACTCTGTTGTAGTTTCGGCTCAATTAAGTTTTGTCCCCTTATTTTAGAGCAGGTTCACAAAGATTATTCTGGTATGGAGGAACTGTCTTATGAGTAAAGGTTAGACAGGTTGCGACTCTGTTCATTGGAATTTAGAAGAACGAGAGATGATATCATTGAAACATATAGGATTCTTAAGGGGCTTAATAGGGCAAATGCTAAGAGGATGCTTCCCCGTGGGAGAATCTAGGACCCCCGGGAATAATCTCAAAATAATGAAGCACCAGTTTAAGATTTCAGGTGTGGAGAAGTTTCTTCTCTCAGATGGCAGACAGTCTTTACGGAATTGAAATTTGACATGGTGGGATTCAAACTCAGGTTCCCAGAATATTATCTGGATTTATGGATTAACAGTCTCTGATAATACTGCTACATTATTGCCTCCCATTTCTAGATTCAACTCTTAAAATGTTTTACTGGTCATGTTTCATCATTCAGACTTTGCAAATTTCAGTTCATCCAAAATTCTACTGCTGCATCTCTCTCACAAGACCCAGTTAACCATCCAAATTACCTTTGCCTTGAATGCTTTTCACAGCTCTTCTGCTCCACATATTATCCAATCTATAATCTCTACTGTTACACAAAAAACTCAATTTTTCTAGCTCTGGCTTCTTACGCATCTCATCACATTTCATTCCCAACACTGTTGGCAATGTTTTCCGTAACCATGGCCCAATGCTATGAACTTTCACCCCAAAATCACCAGGCCTTTCTTCCCCAAAATCTCTTTCTCCAATCAACCCTCTGTCGTCATCTTCTTTGTATTTTTTTCCCCCCGTATTACTTGTAAATATTTAAGATTCATTAAGGGTGCTTTTTACCTTTCATTGGACATGGGTGTCATGGGCAAGGCCAGCATTTGTTGCCCATCCTTAACTTTGCCTGAAAGGTAGTGATCAGCCTTCTTCTTAACAAGTTGGAGCCCATTTAGAACACAGAACATAGAATATAGAACAATACAGCACAGTACAGGCCCCTCGGCCCACAATGTTGTACCGAACTTTTACCCTAAACCTAAAGTCTATCTAACCTCCACCCCTACATCGTACTATAATCCATATGCCTGTCTAATAACCGCTTAATTGCCCCTCATGAGGCCGACTCCACTACCGTCTCCGGCAATGCATTCCACGCCCCTACCACTCGTTTTAAAACTATGTCCCCTTGTAATAGCTACCTCCACCCTAGGAAAAAGTCTCTGGCTGTCCACTCTATACCTCTGATCATTTTGTACACCTCTATCAAGTCACCTCTCATCCTTCATCGTTCTAAAGAGAAAAGCCCTATCTCTCTCAACCTTTCCTCGTTAAGACCTTCCCTCCATTCCAGACAACATCCTGGTAAATCTCCTCTGCACTTTTTCCAACACTTCCACGTCTTTCCTGTAATGAGGCGATCAGAACTAGACAAAATACTCCAGATGTGGCCGAACCAGGCTTTTGTATAGCTGGAGCATAACTTCACGGCTCTTGAACTCAATCCCTTCATTAATGAAAGCTAACACACCATACGCCTTCTTAACAACTCTATCCACATGGGTGGCAGCTTTCAGAGAACTGTGGACATGAACCCCAAGATCCCTCTGCTCTTCCACACTGCCAAGAATCTTTCCATTACACCCACAGGACTCCTGGGCAAGACAGTTTGGGACTTTGACCCAATGACAGTGAAGGAACAGCGAGAAATTTCCATGTCTGAATGGCTTTCGGCATGGTTAGCAACTTGCAGGTGGTGACGTTCCCTTGCATCTCATGTCCTTGACCTTCCAGGTGAAAGAATTGCGGGTTTGGAAGGTGCTGTCAAAGGAATCTTGGCAAGGTGCTGCAGTACGCCTTATAGATGGTACACACTGATGCACAAGGGCAGCAGTGGTGAAGTGAGTGAATGCTTAAGTCAATCAATACAGGTGTTTTGTCCTGTGTAATGTCCATGGTCTTCAGTTGTTCCTTGTATCAGATGGAGCGAATCAGATTGGCTGGCAACCAGCATCTGCGATGTTGGGGACCTCAAGAGGTGGTTGAAATAAATTATCCAATTGATACTTCTGGCTGAAGATGATTACAAATGCTTCAAGGGTTTACTTTTGCACTTATGTGATGTATCCCCGCCATTAATGATGAGGGAGCACATGTGCACCACCCTCCTACTATTAGTTACACAAATATCTACCACCATTCACAATTCAATGATAACGGCTGCAGAGCTTAAATCTGACCTATTAGTCATGGGATTGTTCAGCTTTGTTTTTATTACTTGCCTATCTCCCTCTCCCTCCACATTTGGCATACATTTTCTTTTGTGTTTGTAGTATTACTAGGTTGACAACTAATTTTAGTAATGCTTCATGCATGTCTGCATTGACTCCAGACTGTCCCTTGCCTGATTATCAGAGTAAATAATGAAGAGTCACTGCTCTCAAAAAATTATCTCTGCTTTCTTCCCATAAACACTGCCGAGTTTCTTCAGCAATTTCTGTTTTTGATTGATCTTTTAGCTTTATGGTCACGGCAGAGTGAAGGAAATGTCAGACCACGAGGTTACAGAATGTGATTAAATACAATCCTACTGCTGTTGGTGGCCCATAGCGCTTCATGCCTCCCCCAGTTTTGAGGTGGCAGACCAATTCTGGATTATCCCATCAAACACAATGGTGGTAACACAAAATATGATGATGGAGGTATGCTCAGGGTGAGGCCAGGATTGCATCTTCATACAACCTGTGTGTGGTGGTCACTCTTAGTTGTGCTGTCATCAACAAAGGCACCTGCAGCAGTAGATTGGCGAGGACAAGTTCAAGCAGGTTCTTCCCCTTATTGGTACCTTCACCACCTACTGCTGACCCAGGCTACAACTATGCCCTTTAAGATTCATGAGTTCAGTCTGTTGTGCATTATGAGGCCACTCTGGATGATGGACGTTGAAGTCATCACCCAGAGTACATTCTTGCCCTGTAGTTACCCTCAGCGATTCCTCCATGCCGTGTCCAATGTCAAGTACTGACTCATACTGAAGGAGGGTTCCAGGCACTAATCAGCAGGAGGTTTCCTTCCCCACATTTGAACTGATGCTGCGAGACTTCATGTGGTCTACAGTCAAGGTGAAGACTCTCAAGGCAACTCTTTCCTGACAGTGTACCATTGCCTCTGCTAGATCTGTCCTGCCCTTGGGACAAGGTCGATCCAGGGATTGTCATGATCCATCTCAGAAGTTAGCCGTAATGATTTGGTTAGAAACGCTGCCAGGCTGTTGTTTCACTTGTCTGTGGGACAACTCCCCAATTTGGCACAAGCCCCCAGATATTAATAGGAGGAATTAGGGGTTGATAGGACCGAGTCTACCAATGTCACTTCAGATGCCCGAGTCAAACCAGTTTCTTTTTGATTTTTCTGTAGCAGTTTGGTACAATTGACTGCCTTATTGGGCCATTTCAGAAGGAATTTTTATTATTGCTCAATATATTGTTTCAAAAATCAGGAATTCTGCATAGTATTAAAGCGATTCATAGCTTGCTAATCAAGAACTCTGCATGGATAGACACAGTATTGGTGCGTTTCATTGACAATGTCAACACATTCACTGTGGAACAAGACAAAAACTGAAATAATGGTACGATAAATGTCTTTTTTGATCAGTCATATTTGTGGAAGTAAGTTTGCCATTGGTCTAGGTTTTACTCCGGTGAGACAGAAGTCCATTTGCACCATATAAAGCATGTTATTGTTAACACTTGCGTCAATAGGCAGCCTGTTCTTGCCCTCAGTATATGAAAAAACCAACTGCATTCCATCTCTTATCTAAAATCAAATTTTGTACACTGCCAAATCAACCACACCTATCACAAATTCCACTGCTGCACTTCCGAGCACTGCGCATGTATTGCTTGTCAATGCATGCAAGGCATATGAGGCAAGTTAGTGTGACCTACAGCCTCGAGGGACAGGCAGTGAGAGTAGAGAAGGACAAGAAGGCAGAAGCCAAATATTCTTATACACAAGACAAACAGGAAAAAAAGGTGAATGATAGAGAAAGAAAAGGATGGCTTGGCAGATCCAAGTGTCTATACAGACAGGATATGTGTTGCACATGACATCCCTTACATCAACAGAAACTGTGCTTGTCATCAGACAGATACCAGTAAGGTTTCATCCACGCCAAACCTTGTTCCTTTTTCTAAGCTAATTCTGCCTTTGGAGTCTGCACCTCAGCAGATTTGTTCAGAAAGGTAACCCCCTTGAACACATTTCAACAAGTTAATCCACCATGTCCAATTATTTTACCTTGATAAGAAGTACTGTAAAACAGCAGACCAGAGAAAACACTAACGCGCCACAATTGGGTTAGATTTGCCATATGCATTCATGTTGCTAGTCAAGACCACTATGCAAAAGAAAAGTTTGGAGCTTTCTATGATCACAGTTTAAATTTAGCTCATACCATTTAGTTTTTATGCAGCCATGAAATCTTATATTCAGGTAAAATCTCAATGTGCAAGGCATCAACCTTCTGCTTAAGCAGTTGGGACAGTACTCTGCTCTCATACAGGCAAATAATGAACACAATCCATTACAAAAGTTCTAATGATGCAGCAATATTCATAAGCAAAGCGGCTGATTCGTCAACAAAAAATGAGTAAGAGTAGGGAATAAGAATCTCCAAACGCAAAGTAGTGTTGCAATATAAAGCATAGATACAGCTGTAAATCAGCTAAATGGGAAGTTATTTGTATTCCAGGCATTCCGTGACTACATAAGTAAGTATTTTGTTTAACACAGTAGCATAAAACATGCAAATGTGTACATCCGTCAGAGGAAGAAATTAACAGAAACAAAAACCGAAAGAACTGCAGACGCTGTAAATCAGGAACAAAAACAAAGTTGCTGGAAAAGCTCAGCAGGTCTGGCAGCATCTGTGAAGGAAAAAACAAAGTTAACGTTTCAGGTCTGGTGACCCTTCCTCCTGTGAAGAAATTAACAGGAAGTTTTCACATAGTTGCTGTAAGCTTATTCAGAATGAGGTTAGAAATCACATGGCACCAAGTTATAGTCCAATAGGTTTATTTGAAATCACAAGCTTTTGAAGTGCTGCCTCTTCATCGAGTGAAGTGAAGAAAAAAAACAGAGACTCGGAATTTAAAGGCAGAGAGATCAAGAGATCATACAAATGGTGTGCAAGTGGAATGCCAACAGGCTGAATAATAAATCTCTGCAGGTGATCAATAGTGTCAGATGGTGTGAGTAAAGTGTCAACAGCTGAATAGTAAGTGAAGGGGATGACCTAAATTCCAATTAATTGAGGCAGAGAGATAAGTACAAAAAATTAAAAATAAGGTGGTGCTGGAGAAAAAGCAAACAGCTGAAATAGCATGATAGGTATAAGACTTGCATGCCAAAGGTCTAACCAAAATAACAAGGTTACAAAATTGTACAAACTAATTAAGGTAGAGAAATGATAAGTTATCAAAGTGATGGTGTTAAAACAGGAAGGAAGATTTTACAGATACAGAATAGTATGGAGGAGTTACATATCGGATGACATGAACCCAAGATCACGATTGAGGTCGTCTTCACGAGTATGGAACTTGGTTATCAGTTTCTGCTCAGCAATTCTGCATTACTGTGTATCTCGAAGGCTGCCTTGGAGACTGAATATTCCCTCCCAGTCGAAGAACACTTCAGTGATTCAGAACATTCAGTCTCCAAACTTCGGGTAAGCGTCCTCCAAAGTGGCCTTTGAGGTACTTAATGCAGAATTGCAGAGCAGAAACCGATAGCCAAGTTTCATACCCATGAAGACAGCCTCAACCATGATCTTGGGCTCATGTCACACTACATGTAACCCCACCATACTGTCCCGTATCAGTAAAATCTTCCTTACTGTCCTGTTTTAATACCATCACGTTGATAATTTATCATCTCTCTACCTTAAGGACAAGCAGTTTTGCTATAATGCGAGTTTTGTTAACTTGAATTGGCTGTAATATGATTGATGAATAGTGGATGCTGTTTGGATAATGCGAACTTTCTCTATAGGTGTAGCGATTTTCTATAACGCAATTTTCTTTAGCACAATGTCACACAAGAATGCAACTATCGCGTTGTAGGAGAACTACCTGTAGTTCGTACAGTTTTAGATTACTTGTTACTTTGATTAGACCCTCGGTATGTTACTCTTATACCTATCATGTTATTTCAGCTGTTTGGTTTGTCTCCAGCACTACATTATTTTAATTTTTTTTTGTAATTACTTCTCTGCCTCAATTAACTGGATTATTACCTCACACCATCTGACACTTTTGATCACCTATAGAGACTTATTATTCAGCCTACTGACATTTCACTCACACTATCTGTATGATCCGTTGATCCCTCTGCCTATAAATTCTGAGCCTGTATGCTTTTCTTCACTTCACCTGACAAAGGGGCAGTACATCGAAAGCTTGTGATTTCAAATAAACCTGTTGGACTAGAACCTGGTGTCACGGGACTTCTGACCTTGTCCATCCCAGTCCAACACCAGCACCTCCACATCATCACTCAGAATAATGCATAAGTGAATAGGAAATTACAAGTTAATGAGAATCTAACCTGACTGAGAAAACATGGGTTAGCAGTTCAAAGAGGAAAAACCCCTGTGGCATATTCAATTATCTATTTTTCCTCAGACTCTAAGGTACAATATCAGATGCACACTAACTTAGCCAGAGTTACACAATGCACTCTCTTTTCAGGTTTCAGGATTGAAGACAACACCTGCACTGAACAAGGCAACAAACATTGTCACAGCCAAAGTATGATGATTAGTCCTCCACTAGAGATATTTTACAGTAAAATGTAGCTTGCCCAATTCACTATTTCTTTCAGGCTGACAAGGATACTTGCCAACAGACAGTTAAGTATCCCATCCTGAACTGGCTGCAAAACAAGTTTTGCTTCAGGCTACCAGAGTGAAAAACAGATTTTGATCTTTAACAGCCGGTGTTCATTTTGAGGCCTGTCGCCCTCATAACTAATATTTTAAGTTGTTGCTGAAGAGAAGAGCAGTCCTACATTAGTAAATGACTTCATTTCTCAGACCTGTTCCACCCCCATCCACAGGCAAAAACTCACATTCAATAGCCTCCCTCTGAGGAAACAGTTTAGATAAATTGAAAAAGCTGGTGTGTATCATCACCTAACCCCAATCCTTACTTTTAACCCATTTACCTCCTCCCTCCCCAGTATCCAAGGGCCCAAACATACCTGCCAGGTGAATCCACACTTCACCTGCACTTCCCAGAATCTAGTCTATTGCATTCGCTGCTCACAATGCGGTCTCCTCTACATTGGGGAAATGAAGCACAGACTTGGCGATCGATTCACAGAACATCTGCATTCTGCTCACAAAAAAAGACCCTGAACTACCTGTTGCCTGCCACTTTAATGCACCACGCTGCTCCCTGGCCAACATCTCTGACTCTGGCTTGCTGTAGTATTCTAGCGAAGCCCAATGTAAGCTGGAAGAACACACTTCATTTTCCCGTTGGGAACCCTACAGCCCTCCGGACTCAATATTGAGTTTCATAATTTTAGGGCCCATGTCGCAGCCCCCACCCCACACACCAGGCCTTGTTACCACATAGCTTGCCATTACACACCCCCGTTGTTAGTCACTAACAGTCCCCGTTAATAACTATTCACCCTCCAGGCCTGATCATTAACAACTCCTTTGTCCAACTGTCTGTCTCTTTCTTTGGGCTCTATCCTATCGTTTACTCCCTACCCCATCCCCTTTCTTCTGCATATAAACTGACATTTTCCCAGCCATCAGTTCTGAGGAAAGGTTACTAGACCCGAAATGTTAACTGTTTTCTCCTTCACAGATGCTGCCAGACCTGCTGAGCTTTTCCAGCAAATTTGTTTTTGTTCCTTACTTTTAACTGCAGTTTACAACTGCATGAAGATATCCCCTTGTGCTAAGAAGGAAGAAACTGACTTTCTACTTTCAACGAACAAGGGATGGGTCTAGGTGGGATGCTCTTGAGGGGGTCAGGGAGAGCTTGTTGGGCAAAATGACCTGCTTCCACACTGTAGGGATTCTATTCTATTCTAACATTTTCCTGCATTATCCCCACATCTGTCTTTAATATCTAGAAATGTACTGATCTGTCTTGAATATATTCAACGACTGAGCCTCCAAAGTCTGCTAGCGTAGAGAAATCCAAAGATTCACCCCACAGTGAAAAAATTTCACCCGATCTCAGTCTGAAATGACCTTCCATTTGTTCTGAAACAATATTCCCTGTTTCTGGAGACTCCTCCCACCTTACCTATCCCCAAGTAGGGGCAGTATCTTTCCCATGCTAACTTTGTCAAATCCTGTAATAATTTTGAATGCTTCAATGAGCTCACCTCTTATTCTTCATGTACTAGAAAACATAGAGCCACATCTCCTTGCAGCACAGTTCTGCTTTTGCAGGCATTATCTGGGATAATCCCCAGATTACATTCCCCATACACTAAGTATATTTTTTTTAAAATAAGGAATGGGAGGAAGATTTGCAAAATTTTAAAGCCTCTCATTGTTCTGAATTCCAAAGCAGAGACGATGAGCTACACTGCAGTTCAACTTACGATGCATCTGGTGCTTGCAAAGTCCCTTGCCATTTAATGTCAGTAAGTTGTTCCCATATGCTGCGATTATTTTCTAGATCTACATGAGTCAGTACCATCACAATGGTAAGTAATTACTTTTGATACTAACATTCAAAGGTCCAATTAAAAAAAAAATTCACTCTAGCTACTACAATACTGTCAGATTCAAGCAACAGACATCTGTACAGGCTCTTACATCTACAACACATCATAAACTGTCTTAAATAAAACTGTATTCTCCTTCTTGTTTTGCAATTTGTCACCCATGGAATCACAAAAAAGAATCTTCTGTTCTATGACTGACCACATTCTGTCTTCATTTATAAGATTCTTCAAAATAAACAAAAGTGCTCATGTACTTTACTCAGACCTGTTTATTTTCACATATCCACTTTCAAAAGTAAACTTTCCCCCAGTTAAAATCAAGACCCCAACGTAGCATTTTAAGCAGAGCTCTCTGCCATCTCACGCACAGTCTTGTTGCTACAGAGGACAGACATGATTGGTAACTATTAAGAAACAAGCTTTTGTTGCAGAGGGAATACTATAAAAGGCAAAGTGGGCATTCAGTGACTTTAAACACAGCCTGTGTATCCGACGAACAAGTTTCATGCTACAACAGACTCTTGATTTCTGGAAGCGGTTTTCCAAGTTAGCAGCAGACTGGGAACTCATCCAAATTCAGCATCCCCAAGACAGCCAGATGAAGCACAGCTGTGATTAGTTGAGGTTTGGTCAGTACATTCTCTATAAATCACTTCACCACTGATAAAAATCTTTAAATATTTAAACAAAACATATTTAAGGACACACTGGGCTAGGCTGCAGGCTACCGGGTCCCAATATGAAGCACAGATCTTAAAACTATATTGCCCCACTCCCAGCTGCTCATTGCTCCAACTTGAGCCCGTAAGTTCCAGCTGTCATTAAAATGCTTCCAACCTGGTCAAGCCTTGAGACTACCCTGTCTTCCAAGGCCCAATTTTTCTCCAGATGAATCTCAAATATATGCTAGAAACAAATACCCTTCCAAACACTTTCCAGGAGATGCCAATACGTTAATACATATAAAACTCATGATACAGATCCATGTCTCTCCTTGTGGTTTTAAAAGAACTTTTGGTCTCCAGACTAGAAGCAGTCATTATGGAACTGTCCATTAAAAATAAACAACTTTGTAAGCCTCAAGGAGTAGCACTATAAGACTACACATTCTGAATCACAAATGCAATAGCAGTAACAAGCTTGATAATATCCCATGATGCAGAATGGAACTTTGACTGGATACTGCAAAAGCATCTCTTTGCAACACTCAAGGAAATCACCTCTGTTAATACATTCAGGAAGTGAATTACAAGCCTAGACACAGAGTCCCATTCTACATTGATGGCCTCAGTTCCCCTTCAGTCCTCCGAGAGCATGGACAGAGATATGTCCATCAGCCCTCCAGCTGGTCTAGTGTCACAGAGTCTCTGGTATTATGTACCAAGGTGAACTCAGCCATGCAAGACAAAGACAAAAGGAAGTGTACACAAAATGCTGAATATCTGTCAGCATTTTTAATCAATCTTTGCAACACAGTATTTGAAAATTTTTATATAAAACACAACTTCACCAAAGCTAAAGGCAGACCCCTCACAAGATAATTTTATACAAACGTGGGATTTCTAAAAAAAGTTCCCTCATAAAGTTCCATTTTAAATATCTAGATGTACACGCAACAGTGAAGCTAACTATCCTCTTTAAAGGAAACTTTGCACTGTCATTGCTAACTAATGTGTATTCCAACCTAATTGAGTGGACCTACCTAATTAATTTACTCCTGGTCAGAATGAATACAAAGAAGAGGAGTATTTTCCATAATCAACTCCATCCATTGGATGTTGTAATCTAATCTCCCTCATTCCCTAAATGGAACAGCAGCTGTTTGTTCACTAATAACGCAAAGTCAACCTGCAGAAAGTTAACAGAAACAAACTAGTCACGTTACTCCTGTTGTTGCTCACTCAAGTATCACAAGTACCATTTGTTTGTTTAGAGTCAGAGTCATACGGCACAGAAATAAGCCCTTCCGTCCAACTTGCCAATGCTGACCAGGTATCTGAAACTGAACTAGTCTCATTTGCCTGCGTTTGGTCCATATCCTCTAAACCTTTTCTATTCATTTTCCTGTCACAATGTCTTTTAAATTTGTAATTGTACCCACCTACACTATGGTTGCTTTCATTTAGAACAGAAAAACTGTTCGGCAGTATCAAAACTCACTCAACAGTTCAATAAAATCAGCCAGAATTTATTTTGCAAACCTACTTCTTCCCAACAATGACACAGCCCATGCAATCCCACACTGCTACAGTAACTTCTGCGTAAAATAAGTCATCTTAAGCTTTTGATCCTTAAAATTCAAATTCGCAACATGAAATGATTTGAAAAGTATAAGGGGTTATGTCAAAAGGATGCAATTTGACACAAAGGAATCATTCAGTACAGAAGAGGCCTTTTGGCCCATCACATTTGTACGGCCAGATTAAGTGTCGACTGGATACATCTTTGCCTTACTGAGGTGCAATACCCAGAATGCAATACCCCAACAGCATATAACCAGAGTTCACAAGTGATTGTTGAATTTTATGCAGCACTAGGCAAATGATTCTGCATGTATGTTCAGATTTTAGATGGGAAAAAAATTCCATGGAGTAAGTTAATTTGATGTACCCAAAGTTTCACTTGTTTTAAAAAGTGTGGGCAATAAACATGGTCTGCCAACACTGCATACTCTATCAAACAAAAATAAATAGCATTAAACCTGAAAAAGGTTGCACATGAGGAATTACAATTGGCAGATGGATAGTTCATAAGACAAAGAACTGTGATTGGTAAATTGAAAGGTAATTGGCTAGTTGAGCCAAATATCTAATAAATTAAACAAAAGCAGATCAAGAAATAGCAAAGATTTCAGTGAGGAGCAAGTAACAGGCAGAAAACAGCAAATCAAGTCTAATTTTCAAAGTTCCTGTAAATCGCAAATTTAGTTGAAACAACCTCAAGTGAATCAAAAATTCCCATAGGAATCAATGTTGTTAAAGCCAGAGTTTTGTTCCTTTGGACAATCCTCACCGGAAATAATGAGCAAATTTAAAAACAGCTAATTATGTGCACAGCAGTGTGCACTCTTAGCTGAAGTAACTTGTGAACTAAAATATGTAACTCAGTACAGTCTTCAGTGAGGAGAAAACATTGGATCCACATAATAGGTTTAAAAATGGACATTTCTGCTAACTCAGTGGGTAACATATCCACGAAGGCAACATATGAATACAAGGAGGGAAGTATTCATTACACCATAAATAGGAAACGACCGCCTAACAAAGGCAATAGTACCAGTAAATAATGTGAGTTTCACTTCAGTAAAAATGAGAAGGAATGGCTAAACATGAAGGAAGTTATACTTTTTGGATGAACTTGGGTGCTGTTGTGTCTGTCTGGAGCTGATGTCTTCTCCTCTGCTTCATGCCTGATCTGCAGGAGTGACACCAAGAACCCACATTGCTCAAAACCATCTGCAGCTTCAACTGCTCCACTCACTTCTCTCAGCTGATGTATCTTCTGTCTTTTTCTTCTACAAAAATCTCCTTTCCTGATCTTGGTCACATCTTGAGCCGACAGAATTCCCTCCTCCTCTCAACCTGAATTCACTTCTGAATCTCTCCTACGCACGATCAGAGAAAGTGGACGGTGTTGGGAATTGCTGAGCGCACAGGGGTGATTCTGCCCCCAGCCCACAGCTAAAACAAAAGGATGAGAGACTGGAAGGTAGGAAGCATGCTGCTCTGTCATGACAACACAGAAATGGCATTCAAACAAAAATGGCAAAACAAAATCAGAAAAACAGACTCCAAAGGATAAACGTTAAAATGATAGAACATTAAGTGGGGCAACTTAAATTGAGGACTGTATCTATAAATGTATAAAATTTTCAAGAAATATTAAAATCACTATATTAACTAACTATAAAATTGGTCAATTACCTGCAAGACGTTTCACCACTCTTGCTATGTAGTTAAACATTAGTTAAAAATTTAATCTGGGTCTGGGATGACGCAGATTTTCAGCTACTTTGGACAAATTCTGTGCGAAACAGACTGATGCATCATGAAGCCTGGTGATTTCATGCTGCTTCTATAGACACAAAGTAATGCATGTCATAAGGCAATTAGGCAGAAAAATGCCAGGGATTACAGCAAATTTTGTATGTTTCAGACAGAAAGCATAAGAGAGATGCATACTGAAAGTTCTAGCTTTCACCATGATTTTGTGAAACTGCAAGACCCAGTTGTACTGCAGCACCAGATGGAACATTTATAACTGCAAGTTCGCTTAAGGCCTTAAATATAAATCTTTAACTTACTATTCTTTATCATTTCTGATGGGGCCAATGTTTGCAACAGGGGCAAAAGTGTGATATGCAAGAGACACTTTGGTTCTGGCCAGATTGCTGGTATCATTAATTACCCAGGTTCAGACTGCAGTGAATAGTACCTGTTAATACCTGTTCAGGTACTAATCATTGCAGTCTTAACTTTGGAAGAAACTTTTAGCACTTTTGTGGTACAATGGTAGTGTCTGTGCCTTTTAGTCAGAAGGTCAAGGTTCAAGGTCCACTTACTCTATGGGCATGTCAGCGAACATCTGAACAGGTTCATTCATGGGGCTCTTGTAGCACCGTGGTACTGCCCTACCTCTGAACAAGGAGATTTGAGATCCAGACCCTCCTTCTCCAGACATGTGTCAGAACATCTCTGAACAGGTTGATTAGAAAAAAAACACATGGAATAAACTTTTAAAGGGACTCCTCCGATACAGTGGTTGTGTTCCTACCTATGGAGCAGGGGGGGGGGCCTGTGTTCAAATACTGTGCCCTGCTCCAGAGGCGTGTCATAACATCCCTGAACAGTTGATTAAAAAACTGGAAGCAGCTTTCTGGCCAGAATTACAAAATCTGCTATAGAGATTTAGGAGAGAGAATGTATTCTTTAGAATTGAGCAGATACATAGAGAAAAAACAGGAGTGGTTTTGCAGTGGGAGGAGGAACTAGCAAAGAATGAACTAAAGCGTTTACATCTTAAGCAGATATTGCAAATGGATTATGAGGTTAAAAAGATAATGAAAATATGAAAAACAAACAGTCAAGGGAAAGGGGGTTGGGGGGACAAGAGAGAAAGTAAGTTGTGTTTATCGCTAACAAGCTATATAGCATAGCAGTAAATTACAAACATATCTGATATCTGTACTGATCAGCCCCAGTGAAGCGTTTTAAATTGCCTCAAATCGTGTTCCGTCAATTTGCTGCTTTGCACCAATGAGCACATTACTACAGAACTTGGGCTGCATCATTATGACCATCAGGAACCATACTCATGGTGCAAGCTGGCTCACAAGCAATACTTTGGAGAATTCAATCACAAAAATGTAACTGGCAACTTATTTTCTGAAAGATGGGAAGACATAGAAGACAATCATGTAAGACTTAAGAACACATTTATCCATATTACAAATGCAGAGTTCTTTCCTGTGATGACACATTTCAGGAATGAATTCACTCCAGATAAAAACTTCAAAATGACTAATCTGATATGCTTCTTACAACAATTCCTACAATCTGCAATATCCACTATGGCTGACCTCCATTGTTACTGAAATAGCTTACTCACTGCAAACAAAGGATGAGATATAGAACTTCCCTGAGCTCCATGACTCAGTGCCACTCCAAAAGACATTGTCGGTCTACTCACTGGTAAAGAAAATGATACAGTTTTTGCAAAGTAAATGAACTATTAAGACACTATAGTTGGGAAAATTCTACAAAAATCTAGTCATAACTGCATATATATCTCCATTCCCATCAACCACTGAAAGTAAAGAAGAATTTTACATCCACTCAGTGCATGAAATATTTTGTTAGGCAATATTAGATACACAATAACAACTAGAAGGGTCAACAAATTATGCCATGTGGGATGAACTGAAGAAACATAAGACAAAGGAGAAGAAGCAGGTCATTCAGCCCATTAAGTCTGCTCTGCCATTCAATGGTTGATTGGATAAGCCTCAATATTGCCACTGTCTTATTTTATCCATCTCTATGGCCACATGAAAGCTTGTATCATGGAATGTTAGCAACCATTACTGAGCCATGTTTCCATAATAGCTATAATTTTGTACAGCCAAGTACCCGCTAGTGCTCTAAGCTTGTCTGCCTTATTCATTGGACTTTTGGATATTTTAAATCCTCCCGAGCTGCACTGGCAAGTCACCCTGCCATCTTAATGCTTGAAGCCTTGTTGCATCTTGTCCAGTTTAGACCGATCCTACTTTCCTGTCTTTTTCGCACAACCTTTGACTCCCTCACTGATTAAAACTATATTTCAGCCTTGAATATACTTAAATGAACCATCCTCCACAGCGCTGTGGTGACCCTTCCAACAAATTCATGACCCCAGAGAAGAAATTCCTCATCTGTCGTAAAATGGCAACCCCTTATTCAGTGATTATGCCCTCTGATCCTAGTCTCCCCCCAGAAGGGGAAACAACTTTTCTGCATTTAACCCATCAAGTACCCTAAGAATCTGTATGTTTCATAATGTCACCTCTCATTCTTCTGAACTCAATATGTACAGGCCCAACCTATTCAACCTCTCTTCTCCTCCACAAGCAGGATCAGCGCAGTGAACCTTCCAGGACTGCCTCCAATGTGATCATATCTTTCCTTAGATAATGGACCAAAACTGTTCACAGCACTCCAGCAATAATCTGACAACACCCTTGTAAGGTTTTTGCTAAACTGCTGTATTTTTTTGTACTCCATTCCCTTTGAAACCAAGGACATTTCATGAACCTTCCTTATTGCCTGCAGAACTTGTATGCTAGCTTTTTGAGATTTATGCACGAGGATTCCCAAATCTTTCTGTGCAATAGCTTTTTGCACTTTTTCTCCATTTAGATAATACTTAGCTCTTCTATTGCTCCTGCCAAAATGCATAACCTCTCATTTCCCCACATTATATTCTATCTGACAAGTTTTTGCCACTTGTTTAATGTCTATATCCTTCCGTAGACTGACATCCTCTGCATTTGACATCCCACCTAGTTTTCTATCATCTGCAAACTTGGCTATAGAGCACACTCTTGCCTCATTCAAGTCATTCATATTTGTTGCAAATAACAGTGGCAGCACTGATCCCTGCTGTTCTTTACAAATTAGAGGCTGCCATCCTGAAAATACCTCTTTTCCCAACTCTGTCTTCTATGAGTTTGCCAGTGTTCTATATATGCCACTTGCACTACCTCCAACACCATGGGATCTTTTGTCTAATTGACTAGCCTAATCTGTGGTACCTTATCAAATGCCTTCTGAAAATCTATCCTGCTTTTTACTTCCTCAAAGAATTCTAGTAAACATGACAGGCATGATTTCCCCTTCATGACACCACGCTGACATGCTTGATCATGTTATGTATTTACAAATGCTTGGATGTTATATCCTTTATAATGGACACAAATATTTTCTCAATCATAGACATTAAGCTAACTTACCTGTAGTTACCTTTTCCTTGTCTCCTTCCATTTTTAAATAAAAAGTCATTATATATTGGCAGTTTTCCAATCCTCTGGAACTTTTCCAGAACCTAACGATTCATGGAAGATTACTACTACTATCTACCATCTCCGCAGCTACTTCTTTTAGTATCCTAAGATGCATCAGATCCAGGGTACTTATCGATCTTTAGCCCATCAGATTCCCTAGTACTTTTTTTTTCCCCAGTGATAGTAATTATATTTATTTCCTCTCATCTTTTTGTCCTTTCATTGTTTAGTAATTTCAGGCTGTTATTAGTATCTCCTACTATGAAGACTGATGCAAAGTATTTATTCAACTCTTCTTACTTCCTGGTCCCCATTATTTTATCCCCAGCCTCATTCTCTAAGGGTCCTATGTTGACTCTTAGCCCTCTCTTTCATGTTCAAAGAAGGTCTCGTTGTCCCTCTGGATATTACTTGCAAGTCTGCCCTCAAAGTTTATCTTCTGCCTCTTTTAGGTTTCTTTTGTTGGTCTTTAAAACGTTTCCAATCCTCTGTCTTACCACTAATCATTGCCACATTGTATGATTTTGTTTCAATTTGATGCTAGTCTTAACTTCCATGATTAACTACGGGTGGCTTATATCCTTCCTTGAATCTTTCTTTCTCATTAGGATAGATCTTTGGTGTGAGCCATGAAATATTTTCTTAAACATTTGCCAAGTTTCCTCAGGCATCTTTACAGCTAAGCTCCTTTCCCAGTCCACTCCAGCCAGGTCTGCCCTCATGCCTTTGCAAGTATCCTTATTTAAGTTTAGTACAATTGTTTCTATACCAACTTCCTTCCTCTCACAATGAATGCTAAATTCTACAATATTATGGTCACTGGTTCCTAAAAGATCTTTTATTAGGAAATTATTTGTTAAACCTGCCTCATTACACATCAACAGGTCCAAAATAGCCTGATCCCTTGTTGGATCCCCAATATGTTGTTCTAGGAAACTATCCCAAACACCCAAATTCTTCCTCATGGTTACTTCTGTCAATCTGACTGTCCTATTCTACTTGAAAATTAAAGTCACCCATGATTAATGATTTACCACCTTTTTTGCATGCCCTCATTATCTCCTAATTCATTCTTAGTCCCACCGAATAGTTGCTGTTTGGGGGCGTGTGGACTATTCCTACCAACGTCTTCTTCCCCTTTTTTATTTTTTACCTTCACCCATACGGATACTATATTTTCCAGTCCAAGATTTAGAGTTATAGTACTTATTTCATTCTGAAATAATGCCATTAACATCATTTTTTCTTCTTGCTTGTCCTTTCAAAAAGTCAGACGTGAATATTTAGTGCACAACTTTAAATCTCCTTGTAACTATATCTCCACAATAGCTATACAATCATACCAATTCACCTGTATTTGTGCCATTAATTTGTTTATTCTGTTTTGAATACTACACTCATTCACGTAAAGAGCCATTAACTTTGCCTTTTTAATGACAGGCCTGGGTAGAGTGGATGTGGAGGTGTTTTCACGAGGAGGAGGGACTAGGACCTGAGGGCACTGCCTCAGATTGAAGGGACAACTGTTCAGAACTGAGATAAGGAGGAATTTCTTCAGCCCAAGGATGGTTAATCTATGGAACTCATTGCTGTGGAAGCCAAGTCATTGAGTGTTTTTAAGGCAGAGATAGATAGATTCTTGATTGCTAAGGAGATCAAAGATTATGGGGAGAAGGCAGAATACGTTTGAGAAACATATCTGACATGATCGAATGGTGGGGCAGACTCAATGGGCCAAATAGCCTAATTTTGCTCCTGTATCTTCTGGTCTTATGGTCTATGCAAGTGCAGGAGATGTAACATCTGCATTTTAACCTCCTCTCTCTCCTCACTGTCCAAGGCCCAAAACACTCCTTCCAGGTGAAACAGATTTACTGGTACATCTTTTCAATTTGATATACTGTATTCCCTGCTCACAATACAGCAGCTGTAGAGAAATAAACAGGTAACGCTTCAGAACTGGGAAAAGTTAGAGGTGCAATTGGCTTTCAGATAGGGTTAATACAAGGGAGACCAAATGCAGAATTGGTAAATGCTTTGAATAATACCTCTATTTGGCTCACAAGCACATGACTTCAAGCTTCAGGGAAGTTCATCTTTTAAATTCTCCACTTTGCTCTCATGCTTCATCTGTGTCTTTGGCTTGCTGCACTTTACCAGCTTGAGGAACAGTACCAATCACTTTACAACTTTCGACATTGAGTTAACAATTCCACACCACAAACTCTGCCCTCCCATTTGATCCCCTGTGCACGTGACAGTTCTTCTTTCATTTTTGCTTTCACAGCAGGACACCTGCTATCGCATTTTTTGTTCCTTTACCTGCCACATTGCCATTTTCTTTGGCCCTGCTGTTTTTTTCTGTTACTTAATCTTAAATATCTTCCACCCTAACACAAATTATCATTCTTCTTTGTCGCACCCACCTTTTACTGAAAGCCTACTACACCACTAACTTTTCCCAGTTCTAACGAAAGGTCGAGTTGAAACAGCTGTTTCTTTCTCTACAGATGCACCTGATCTGCTCAGCATTTCCACCATTTTCTGTTTATTTCAGATTTCTGGCATCTATAGTATTCTGCTTTTCAATTTGTGTCCTTATTCTCATCCATTTGTACACATCTGTAAAACATGGCCTACAGCCTTTTTTATGACCTCCAGACTCCAAAGTGCTTTACAGCCAAGGAAGTACTTTTGAAGTATAGTCGCTGTTCTAGTGTAGGGCACAGCAATTGACTTAACACTAGGCACAGTCAGTGGTGTGATGGAGTGCTCTCCACTAGCTTGGATGAATGTAGCTCCAGTGACACTCGGGAAGCTTAACACCATACAAGATAAAGCTGTATGCTCATCGGCACCACTCCACAGACATTCATTACCTCCACCACTGAAGTCCAGTAGCAGCAATGCTACTGTAATATAAGAAGTGTTTGTAATATAAGAAGATAATCTGAATTTTTTATGATGATGACCAAGAGAATCACAGCAGCAGAGGGCACCTCACCTTTTCTTTGAAACTGTGCCCCTGGATCTTTTACATCCACGACAGCAGGCAGATGGGGCCTCAGTTTATGGTTTCAATCAAGCAACAGCAGCTCTGACAGCACATGACTTCCAATACAGGACTTGAACCTGGAACCTTGCGACTCAGAGACAAAAGTGCTACATTCTGAGCTATGACTGACCTTAGTTCCTTTTTAGTTATTTTAGAATAATGGGATAATAGTGAGCTCTGCTGACTGGGCCGTCATGTATTGCTGATCCCTAATTGGCCTTGAAAAGGTGGTGAGGAGCTGCTTTCTTGAACTGTTGTGGACCATTTGGAGGTACACCACAATGTAAGGCAGGAAGTTTCAAGGTTTTGAGTCAGCCTCACTGAAGTAGCAGTATATTTCTAACTTGGGCTGGCGTGTGACTTAAAGAAGATCGTGAAGGTGGTGGTATTCCCAAGTATCCACTGCGCTTGTCCATCTAGATGGCAGTGGTTGTGGGTTTGGACGGTACTGTGTAAACAGCTTTGGAGAATTCCTGAAGTGCATCTTGTAGATGGTATGCATTGCTGCTACTGGACTTCAGTGGTGGAGGTAATGAATGTCTGTGGAGTGGTGCCGATGAGCATACAGCTTTATCTTGTATGGTGTTAAGCTTCCCGAGTGTCACTGGAGCTACATTCATCCAAGCTAGTGGAGAGCACTCCATCACACCACTGACTGTGCCTTGTAGATGGAGGACAGGCATTGGGGAGTCAGGTGGTGAGTTATTTGCTGCTCCTAAAGTGCAAGTGTGTGGATACATATACATATGGCTAGCTAGATACACAAACGACCAACTATATGGACAGTTCAGTTTCTGGTCAATAGAAACCACTTGCCCCCGGGATGTTGATAATGTGGGAGTCAGCGAATGTAATTTCATTGTAGGTCATGGGGAAATGGTTGGCTTTTCATTTGTTGGAGATGGTCATTACCTGGAAATTGTAGGCACAAATGTCATTTGTCACTTATCAAGCCTGGATATTGTCCAGATCTTGTTGCCTTTGTACACAGATTGCTTCAGTATCCAAGGAGTCACAAATGGTGCTAAACATTATGCAATCATTAGTGTACATTCTCACTTCTAACCTTATGGAGGAAAGAAAGAACATTTAAGCAACTGAAGACAGTTGAACCAAAGACACTCTGAAAAATGCCTGCAATGATGTCCTGGAATTGACAACTGGCATACCACAACTATAACCAACTTTTTGTGTTGTGCGCTAACTAGCAAACAGATTTCCCTGAGTCCCACTGTTTAGCCCAGGCTTCTTGACACCTGACTCGATCAAATGCTGCCTTTAAGTCAGGGGAAGTAACCCTCACCTCACCTCTGGAGTTCAGGTCTTTTCTCCACGCAAGACCGTAATGAGGTCAGGATTGAGTGGCACTGGTAGAACACAACTGTACTGTAGTCAATTGGTAATTGCCATGCAAATGTTGCTTGATAGCACTGCTGATGAGCCCATTTCTTCATTTCACCAATGGATCAAGAGATGGGGCAGTAATTGGCTGTTGGAATTGTCCTACGTTTTGTGGACAGCACATACCTAGGCAACTTTCACATTGTCAGGTAGATGGCAGTGCTGTACTGTAACAACTCAACAAGGGGTATGGCAAGTACTGGTGAATAAGTTCTCAGTATTATTGCCAGAATACTTGTCAGGGCCCATAGCTTCGGCAGTATGCAGTGCCTTCAGCCATTTCTTGATATCACATGCAGCAAGTCAAATTTGATGATTATTATAATGGGTGATGCGGGGGACCTCTGGAGGAGTCCAAGATTGGATCATTCAGATTGTTGCAAATGCTTCAGCCTTATCTTTTGAGCTGATGTGCTGGACTCCCCCATCATTAATTATAATACTTGTGAAGCCTTCTTCTCCAGTCCGCCATAACTGCAGACTAGAATAGGATTACAGGGCTGACATCAGATCCATTGGTTATGGAATTGCTTAGCTCTGTCTTGTTACAACATTTGTTGCTTATGTTGTTTGGACACAAATAGTTCTGTGTTGTGGCTTCACCAGGTTGACAACTCATTTTTAGATGCGTGTCATACTGCACCTGGCAAGCTCTGCAGCACTCTTCATTAAATCAAGGGTGATCTCCTAATCTATGGTAATGGTAGAATGGGGAATATGCCAGACAATGAATTATGTTTGAGTACAATTCTGATGCTGCTCCTCAGCATCTTATGAATAACTAGGCTTGAGGCTCGCGGCTTGCTAGATCTGTTAGAAATCCATTCCATTTAGCATGGTTGTAATGCTAAACATCACAATGGAGAGTAACATCAATTAGAAGATGGGACTTCGTCTCCACAATGACTGTGCAGTGGTCACTCCTAGCATTTGCTGTAATGGACAGACCCTTTGTAGCAGGCAGATTCATAGGAATGACGTCAAGTGTTTTCTGCTCATTTGTTGATTATGTTACCACTTATTCCAGACCCACACTAGCAATTATGTCCTTGGAAGACCTCAGATTTGATCTTCAGTCCATGTTAGAAGTAATGCTGTAAAGGTCACAATTGGTCATTGATTGTTCTACTCTAACGGCAGGTAGAGGAAATGATCATTTGTCTAGTGATTGTTGCGAAGTTGGGTACAGTACTAGTGGATTGGAAGGCAGGACGTTAGATTTTGGTGTTTGTTAAAATATTGATATTTGTAAAATGATAGGGGGGAAGAGACCGTGCATGGTCCCTTTAAAAGATGATGTGCTTTTCCTCAGCTTGGAGAGGGGGAAAAAAAAATCCCTCGGCAGCTTGTGGGTCTGCAGATGCACAGAGAGTCCCTGAATTGAAACATCTGTATCAAAAGGCTGTGTGGTTAGTAATCCAGGCTGTAGTTTTGTTTTGTCATCAAGACAAGTTTGAATTTAGTCAATTAAATTAATCAACTTAATTAATTAAAAAATCAATTAAATTTAAACCTGATGGTTTTGACAATATAGGTCTAATCCTATTGTAATAAGCTGATGTGTCATCAACGGTTCAAAAAAGTGGGCATTTGCAAAATCAAGAACAAACGAACTGCCATCTGGTAAGAGATCAGCTCTCTCTCTCTCAGCTCTTAGAGAAAACATCATCCAAATATTTCCACAACACTCTTAGCTAATATTTCTGACACAAGAATTTGAAGGAGATGTTCCTGACCGAAGGTCAACGGAGAAGGCATAGAACATCCCGGAAGATGTACCCTGGCTGTAAATTCGTGGGCTAGATTATAATTTTTTTTTAATTTTGGTTCATAAGTGGGACTTGTATTTATTAGAACAGCATACCATTAGAATTTTGTTTTATTTGGGAATAGCTAGTAGTTAGAGGGGAATTGTTTGGCTTGTTAATAGTTGAGTTAATTTGTTCACTGTTAGAGTTAGTAAGTAAATCGTTACTTGTTGATAATACAATAAGTGTTATTTAAACACTGCTTTAAAACAGATCAGTGGGTGAAAAGGGGGTTATACCACTTTTCACACTTCTTTTATTAGATTATAGGGCAGGGCAAGATAAGCCTCTGGGTGTTTTGGTTTTAGTTACTGACCTCCCTTTTAGAACAGTGACCACACTTGATAATGCACATTAGGTAAAGATAGGATCCATAAGACCATAAGACATAGGAGTGGAAGTAAGGCCATTTGGCCCATCGAGTCCACTCCGCCATTTAATCATGGCTGATGGGCGTTTCAACTCCACTTACCTGCACCCTCCCCATAGCCCTTGGTTCCTTGCGAGATCAAGAATTTATCAATCTCTGCCTTGAAGACATTTAACGTCCCTGCCTCCACTGCGTTCCGTGGCAATAAATTCCACAGGCCCACCACTCTCTGGCTGAAGAAATGTCTCCTCATTTCCGTTCTAAATTGACCCCCTCTAATTCTAAGGCTATGCCCACGGGTCCTAGTCTCCCCGCCTAACGGAAACAGCTTCCAAGCGTCCACCCATTCTAAGCCATGCATTATCTTGTAAGTTCCTATTAGATCTCCCCTCAACCTTCTAAACTCAAATGAATACAATCCCAGGATCCTCAGCCATTCATCGTATGTTAGGCCTACCATTCCAGGGATCATCCGTGTGAATCTCTGCTGGACACGCTCCAGTGCCAATATGTCTTTCCTGAGGTGTGGGGCCCAAAATTGGACACAGTATTCAGGATGCAATTACCTCCATTGTAAACTATCCTGCTGAAAATCATTTGACTAGCATCTTTGAAAACCTGGACCCTCAACATCCAGGAAATCCAGTCCCACTGACACTTACCTGTTTTGTTAGTTCATATTGCCCGCATTTTGTGACTTCGAGAGTTAGGAAGAGTTGTCTTGAATTGCTGGTGCCCATTGGTAGCAAAAACATGTAAAAGTACAGTAAGTTAAAATACATGAAAAATTAATGGAAATGAACATTAGGGATTTACAGGTGGCCCTAAAGGTTCCTTGGTGCTCAACTATATGGCATACAGATGAATTTGAACAGTCCTAATCCAGGATCACAAACAGAAGATACAATTTGAACAAGGCTCAGAAATTGCCAGAGCCTACAGAACCGTACTGCTACCTAAATTGGGAACCTAAAGAACCATATTACAGCGTAAAACCACAAGACATAGAAATTAGAATCCTCTGGAGAAAACAGAGAAGTTTGAAAGGATTAAATTAGGTTCCCCAACCCCCATTCACCCACACAGTGTTAAATTCAATTCTTGAATAAAATAGCGGTACTGATATAAATCGGTTTTAATCCTTAAAAAGGTCTCACAGGAGAGTCACCAATCGGCTGATGCTACCCGTGAGGGACAGAAGACCAGTATTCTGTGTTATTCAATACCAATTTGAATATCTTATTCAGGTTGAGCCATGTTTTACTCCAGTTCACTCAGTTGCTTGGTTTGCCTTAGCTAGTTCTTTGAAGCATTTTTATCGTGGTGCTTCAGTGCCAGATTAAATTCCCTTACTGAGATAGATGCATGCTGTAAATGGAAACTTTCTACATCTATCAGTAGGAAGAAAGAACCCAAATGTAAAGCGGGCCTGTAGTTACTGCTGTTAACAACTAAACATATCATCAATTGTGATAGGATTAGAACAGTGAGCTAGAAAAAACAACTTCGACACCAGAGAAGCAGAATCATTTCAAATTTTTAAGGTGGATTTTTGACTAACAAGTGAGTCAAAGATTACTGGGGATAGAAGGAAAATGCAACTGAGGCCACAATCAGATCTCCTATGATCCTAGGGAACTCGATGGGCCAAGTGAACTATGCTTATTCATATGCTCATAAGCAAGCTGCATAAATTATTACATTAGTTAATCACTACTTTTGCGATAAAACTATCCAAAATATTTTAATACAAGTAAAATTTTAAGTAGTACAATGACAGGCAGTAGTGTTAAAAAGTCACTCTTTAAAGAGTGTAGAGTTAGGACTGAGCTCACCCAATACCAGTAAAACAGATTCTCTGCGCATTGTCATCATGCTGATTCTGAAAACTTGCGTGTATATTGTCTGCTGTGTTTCTTATAGTACAAAATGACTGCATTTCATTAGTTGTAAAGTGCTTTACGAGTGCTGTGGAGCCAAAGGTACTATATAAACTCTAGGCTTTTCTTCCTCTCAGTATTTTAAATTCTGCAAAGTTGCCAATCCTCTCTTTTGTTCTTCATCCTAATTCAGCTACTGCTGGCCTTGCTTTCAGTTTTCTAGACCCTTAGCTCTGGAACTCCCTTTCCCAACCCCCACCCCCCATTCTTTCTATAAGACTGGGATCCTTAAAACCCATCTCTTTGCTCAAATGTTTTGGTCAACTGCCTGAATAGTTCCCGATCTAGATGGTGTCAAATTTTATTTCGCAATACCAGACATTTTGCTATGTTAAAAACACTATATAAATTCAAGTTGTCATTGCATTGATTGATTACTTAAAACTTAAATTGGAATGACATTAACATTCACATCCAAACCCTAACTCAGGAATAAAAGAGAATTTACTTTCCATATAAAGTTCTGAAAGAATCTTAAGCAGTGTCAAGTAGCTGCGAGCAAGTCTGCAACCTATAAATTTCTCTTTTCTTTACAAAATTTTGTGTATACTAGATTGATCTTTTTTCTAATAGTGTTATTTTAGTTGTACTATTTTGAATCAGCACTAGGTTCTGTGCGTGCTTTAAAAAAGACAAAAAATAGCTACAGTAACAACATGCAGCCATCATTGTTGTAGAGAGCTTATTATTGCTTTCAAGAGCACAGCCAGTACCTCCATTACTTCCACACCAACCGCAAAGCTATTAAAATACATCCTGAAACTTGCTCCAGAGATACCAAGTTGAGCCACTCCCAAACACCTTCTATGGTCATTAAAACATAGCTACCTTCACTCAATTACTGCAGCTTTACTAGCAGCCTCATAAAACAGAATATGCTGCAGACCAGCCATTACTTATAAACACATTTTCAAAGTGCTATAGCCACTACAGAGATGAACAATAATGTGCTACGCAATGAATTTCTATTGAATGCCTATCAGTACCAGGAGCTGAAACACTACAATAGATAAGAATTTCAGTTAGCTGTATTCTAAGTTCCCAGATCTTCTGAAGGGCACAAGGGTGAGGCAGCCAAGTTGCAAATTACTTAATGCCGTAATACACTTAACCAGGACTTACTGTCCAACCCCTGCAGCAGCTGACAGCTGAGCTCAGCCTTAAGCAATGTGTGTTATGTTAACAGTGAGGATATTTTGGATGGGGAGAGACTAAGAAGATCACAGCATGGTTTCAAATTTACTACCAGCAGACTCACAATAGTTGTACCATTACTAACATAATAATATAACTCTTTCAAACGCCTGCAATAGGGTTAGGGGTTAGGGTTAGCAGATAGAATTAGAGTTGTACAGCACGGAAACAGATCCTTTGATCCAACTTATCCATACCAACCAGACATCCGAAATTCATCTAGTCCCATTTGCCAGCATTTAGCCCACATGTCTCTAAACTCTTCCCATTCATGTACCCATTCAGATGCCTTTTAAATGTTGTAATTGTACCAGCCTGCACTACTTCATCCGGCAGGTCATTCTAAACACACACCATCCTCTGCATGAAAAAGTGGCCCCTTAGGTCCCTTTTAAATCTTTCCCCTCTCACCTTAAACTTATGCCCTCTAGTTTTGGACTCCCTGGGAAAATGACCTTGTCTATTCACCTTGTCCATGCCCCTCATGATTTTATAAACCTTCAGAAGGTCACCCCTCAACTATGATGTTCCAGGGAAAACAGCCCCAGCAGAATCAACCTCTTCCTGTAGCTCAAACCCTATAACCCCAATACTGGGTAGAATTAGAGTCATGTTTTTATAGGTCTTATCTGATGCAACTGGATTCCAGTTGAAAAATGCCCTCTATTTTCACAAGTCTTCTGGCCTTAAACTGCAGCAATATGGTAATAACAGCAGACTGCATTCATGAATTTCTGAAGATGAGTCCCTGAACCCGAAACATTGACTCTGCTTTCTTTCCATGGAACTGCTATGCTTCTCGGTTTTTGTTTCAGATTTCCAGCAGCTACAGTTCTTTGTTTATATTATTGCATCTATATGGCTCTTTAAGACAGAGAAGCACTTTCAACATAGATCACAGAGGTGTAAGGAATGAATGAGTGTTGAGCCAAAGGAGGAGATAACAGAGGAATAAAAAAATCACCGGACAGATAGATAGATTTATAAGGAGAGGGATGTGGAGAATTGGTGGAATTCCGGAAGGCAAATCCACTGCACAGGGCAAGCAAACTTTGAGAAAGCTAAGAATGGGCTCAAGACAGCTAGTTCAAGAAATAAAGGAAATCTGGAGCAGGTGTGCAGTTGTTTCTGAAATGGCTAAAGCTCTACGCATCATAATCAATTAAAGATAGGAAGTTCAAAACTCAGGAAATCTGGCAATTCCTGTTTTGAAAGTCACAATGAGTATCCTGTCCTTCAAATGTGACTGATTGGCTAAACATGACAATATGTCATTTACCATTGTTTGGGATATTATTAAGGCAATGCACCACATCTCTGGAAAATCTATACACAAACTCATTGTTTGTTAGTCATCCATTGCCATCTGGGATCAGAGCAAGATATTCTTGACCACACTAAAGCAATCAAAGTATAAAAGGTTCCTAAAGAAAGTTAAAGTAATTACTTAAAAAAAAAAAATCAATTCGAAGGGACTATGCAACACAAAGCACATTGCAAAGCAAAACCAGAATTCAGGAGAAGTTTGAATACAAATCAGTTCTGAAATATTCAAGGTAAGGCAGGACAGCCATAGACATGTAGCATCTATTTTCCTTTTTCAAAAAGATGGCAAAAAAAAAAAGAGAATTGCAAACTGTTCTGTCAGAGTTACTTCTAATCTCTTCCTGTATCACAAAAAAAAATGGATGGAATGATTCATCTCAGGATGTTCAATGTGCCCACAACAAGAACATCAGAAACAGAATTAGTAACAAGACGTTCAGTGGAATGGTAAGTGGCTTATTAATATACCAGTTCACAGAAGTAATTACACATGGGGAATGCCAAACAGTGGTAAAAGATTTAAGTGGAAAGGCCAAGAATGGTCAAAACCTAGGTTTTGTGGAACCTTTGTGTTTTCCTCTCCTGCACCTTCACAGAGTTAAGTTCTGAACAGGAACTGTGTTAGGGAAGAAGTCACAGCCATACAGCACGGAAACAGACCCTTCGGTCCAACCAGTCCAGCCGACCACGTTCCCAAACTAAACTGGTCCCACCTGACTGCATTTGGCCTATATCTTTTCCAAATGTCTTTTAAACATTGTAACTGCGCCTGCACCCACCACTTTCTCTGACATAACAAGCATGGGGCTGGATGAACACAGCAGGTCAAGCAGCATCATAGGAGCAGGAAAACTTGACGTTTCGGGCCTAAACCCTTCATCAGAAAATCAGAAAATTTTCTGATGAAGGGTTTAGGCC
>JAHRHZ010000099.1:2474968-2559570 GCA_024137785.1 Ginglymostoma cirratum
TTCTGATTTTCTGATGAAGGGTTTAGGCCCGAAACGTCAAGTTTTCCTGCTCCTATGATGCTGCTTGACCTGCTGTGTTCATCCAGCCCCATGCTTGTTATCTCGGATTCTCCAGCATCTGCAGTACCTTTTATCTCTGATACTTTCTCTGACAGTTCATTCCACACATGAACCACTGTGTAAAAAAATTGCCCCTTATGTCCTTTTTAAATCTTTCTTCTCTCACCTTAAAATTACGCCCCACCAGTTTTGAACTTCCCCATCCAAGGGAAAACACCCTTGTCATTCACCTTATCTATGGCCCTCATGATTTTACCTCTGTAAAATCTCAAACCTCTGTAAGGTCATCCCTCAACCTCCGATGCCCCAGTGAAAAAAGTCCCAGCGTCTCCAGTCTATTTTAATATCTCAGATCCTCCATTCCTGGAAAATCTTTTCTGAACCCTCTCCAGTTTAATAGTATCCTTCCTATAACAAGTGAGCCAGGGAATGGGAGAAGTTGTGAGTGGGAGAGTCCAGGAAGGAGGTGACAAGCAGAAGGGCTGGACGGGGTGCAGGTCACTCTAAAATTGCACCAATTATGCACACTTTAAATTGGTCTGACATAACATAAATGAAATGTTAATTTGAAGCGCCAACGGCTCTACAATATAAGAAAATCCTTTGTCACTTTTTCCAAAGAATCACACTGGAGTTATTATCTGTAACCTGACCAACATTTATCACTCCATCAATATTGCAAATTAGATTATGTTATTCTGTTAAATAATATGACTGTCTGTGGGAGCTCACTATGCACAAATAAGCTGCAGCCTTTCCTTACAATATAGTAGTGATTACACTTTTTAAAAACAAAATGTTATTAGCTGTAGTGCGCTTTGGCACAGCACATGGTTGTATAGGGCACTTTATTAACGCAAACCTTTACTTAGTAAGCAATGAGACGAGTAATAAGTCTTCAGAAGGGCATAGACTGGTGAAATGGACAGATAGACAGCAGATGAAATTTAACAGGCATGTAAAGTGATGTATTTTGGTAGGAACAATGAGGAGAGGCAATATGGACTAAATGGTACAATTTTGAATTGGGCGAGAGCCCACTTCTCTGAAGATAGCAAGGTTATTTGGGATGGCAATTAAATTCATGAGGAATCTTTGACTTTATACATAAGGAGCATAGAATATAAACTCTCAATCATGCTAACCCTTTACAGAATGTTAGTCAGGCCTTAACTGGAACAGCATGATAATTTTGGGCATCACACATCATGAAACATGTCATGGTTCTGGGTGGTTACAGAATTGATTTGCTAGAACGTTGCTTGGGATGAGGGACTTCAAAAGTGGAGAAAACAGAGGAGCTGGATTTGTTGTCCTTAGAACAGGAAAAGCAACAGGAAAAGTTAAGAGATCTTTCAAAACTTGAATGGATTTGAGAAGAAATATAAAAGTTGTTTCCAGTGGGAGAAAATCTCGTAACCAGTGTCGCAGGCTGGTGGTAATTGGCAAAGAACCAGAGGCAGCATGAGGAAAAATTTTTCCCCACTTTGTGACTTTTTTAAATCTGGAATGCACTGCTTGAAAAGGGTGGTGGAATCAGATTTAACCATAATATTCAAATGGAAGTTTGATGGCTATTTGAAGGAAAAACAACAGGCTGTGAGAAAAGCAGAGTGGGATTAATTAGTTAACTCTGCTAAATAGCCAGCACAGGCACATGAGGACTAATGGCCTTGTTCAATGCTCTTTCATTCTATAAGCTATTACTCCTCATTATGTAGGCAGTAAGGATAGCAGTATATTGGCAATGCATACACTGCTAGATCCATTAATAAAGAAGTCAATAATCAAAAACTGACTCAGGTCACACAAGGTTTGACCTCATGCCATGAATCAATGGTGAGAACGCCCTCCCAAGTGTATTACATTCTGCCCCACCTCTGGTGAGTTGGCCTGCTAATTAAACAGCACATACCCAAGGATGCTGGAGGAGTCTGGGGCATAGCATAATAGAATAGAATATAATAGAATAATACCCTACAAACAATGTCTGACTGCTGCTTAGCTAATCTATCCCAATTTTGGCAGCAAGCCCACATGTAGGATGGGTTTGCTATTGTTGCTTCTAGTGTCTTGTCAACGTCTGTCTGACTTCACTCCTTTCGTAGGCTTTATAGCAGTTAATACAACTGAATAGCTTGCTAAGCCATTTCAGATGACACTTAAGAGGCATACGTTGCTGTTTCAGATCACATATATCCCTGGATACTGGTGAATCAGATGGGTTCTTATGACAACCAGTAATGGATTAATTGTTGCCATTAGACAAGCCTTTTATTTGAGGCTTTAGTTGAATTCAAACTTTACCATATGCAGTAATGGGATTTGAACCCATGTCCCCAAAGCATTACAGTGGGTCTCTGGACTACTTTTCCCACTGATATTAACACTGCTCCACTGCCTCCCTCTTGAAACTATACCATTGTTTCTTTGCTGTCACTGACAAAATCTTGGAGCTGCCTTCCTAATAGCCCTCCAGATGTAGTTACACAAAATGAACTGCAGTGGTTTAAGGCAGTGGCTGACAACCACCTTCACAGGGGCAATAAGGTATGGGCAATATACACTGGTCTAATCAGTGATCCCCAAAATAAATTTCTCCTCCCGAAACATGCAAGTAAAAATTAGTCTCTGACAGACAGAAAGAGATCAAAAAATATTTAAAGATTGACCATGTGAAACTTTGCTGTGCTGTCACAGTTGCAGTTAAGAGGAAAATCCTGGAAATACAGTGTTTTAAACCAAACAATTTTCTGCTTTATAATGCAATCTACACCCTCCCATTTTATCTGTGAAGCCCCTAAGAATGACTTATTTTTGTACTGAGTCCACTTGACGCTGCTAGTGTGCAATATGTATCGCTGATGCATGCTAGCTTGTGTTTCTGAAACATTGCCCCAGGGTTGATGAAAACGTCTTTTCAGATGCATGTTTACCCCAGTTAAGTATTCGAACAAATCACTCCTCTGTCGCTGACAATGACAACGGCCATTTCCACAAACCATCTGGTGTTATGAACTGAGAAACGGCTACTGTACAACAGCTCATGAAATTTTCTCTTAAGAACTTCCTATCTACTTGACACTTTGCCAGTAAATATATAACATTAAAATAATCAAAAATACTGTAAATTAAGAAATGAGTAGATGGGATTAAAGTGCTACATAAACTTCATTCAGCACCTCCCCTCACCACCATTCACTACATTATGCCTAATGCTCCCTTTCATTCACTGCCATGCCCAAACCCACCGCTTCTTATATTACCATGCAATCATTCTGTGTGCTGGCGGACGAGAACAAACAGGCTGAGACAGAGTACTAATCAAGCAGTCTGTCATCACTGCAAGATGCAAGGAGCAAGTAACAAGGTATCTATGGTAGGAACACACCATAGGAAAATGCTGAAACAATGCAATGTACACTGTTACACTCAATGCAGTGTGTGTTCTTAGAACTGTCTGAAACATGAACATAAATAAGTGCAATGCTTTGCTAAGACTTCACAGAGGAGCAAAGCCACGGGGGTGGAATATTCAAGCCCTCAACTTCACACAGGGAGTTTCTGTTCAGCTCAAGTTGCCCTTCCACCCACATTATACTGAGACACAATTCATGGAACTAGATGACTAGTCAGGACTGGACATGCTGACTGATCATAATAATTTCCTGAATATAACATTAGCCGTTCAACGCAGCTTCAGAATGCACCGAACCACTTAAATTTGAACTCACCAAGAACTAGTAAGGGAGGTCATTCATCCCATCTTTCAACTTTACTACAATTTCCGTCTGCACATCTCTGTCCAGAAACATTAGGCAAGTGGGGCAAAGAGTTCTAATCTATACATCGGACACTCTGAGCAATCTTGATTCACAAACCTATTTTATCAATGTCATTAACAATACAAATGTAGCCTCAACCATGTCCAAGCCTGGTCACAGCTATGATTTTCACTACATCTTCTCCAAAAATAAAGTCCAAATGACAAGAAGATGGTGGTAGTTCAACAGACAGATATCATCAAATGTACAAAGTTGCCACATACATTTGCTTAAAGTTTCACTTTAACAAATGAAAAGAGCACATCTCCAGCTCAGTTTCATTTTCATAGAATTCCTAGTGTGAAAACAGGTAATTTGTCCGCACAAGTGCACACCGACTCCCGTACAGCATCTCATCCAGACTCACCCCTTCACCTCCCATGGCCAACCCACACATCCCCAGACACTATGGGCAATTTAGCATGGCCTAACCAGCACACCTTTGGACTCTAGGGTGAAAATGGAGCACCAGGAGGAAACCCGCACAGACAAAGGTAGAATGTGCAAACTCCACACAGACAGTTGCCCAAGGCTGGAATTGAACCCCAGTCCCTAGCGCTGTGAGACAGCAGTGCTAACCACTGAGCCACTGTTTTGTAAAAGTTATGCATATCTGAATAAGGTACATATAAAATACATGAACAGCAACAGTTGTCCAGGAGCTAACTGCTTTGAGACAGAGATAAATATTCAAAAGCTGCCATGATTACAGAGACATTAAAAGTTACACTTGAGCTAAATGTACAGTTCAAGAATATTAGGCATCCAGGATCAAATTATACAGAGTTATAAATTATGGAAGTCAGTTATACATTGACAGAAATTCCTAGCTAGGACTAAGGGCATGGTAGGAGTTGTTTTTATTCCAGCACTTGGTGATGTCTAATTTTAATGACTTTGGACCAGCCAACGGCTCAATCTTACATCACTCAATGCTGCTCTCTTAATCTGGCAGCAAAACTGTAAACCAAATTCTTTGCAGATGTGTAATTCCGCCTCAAGGAAAAGGGAGCCAGTTTCAATATAAATAATTTTTAATCGACGGTGACCCAGAATCTAACCACACTAAGCTGCAAAACAAAAATACCTTAATGAAGACCAGGAGACAATAGCCTAGTGGTATTATTGCTGGACTGTTAATCCAGAGACCCACATGACATTCTGGGACTGGGGTTCGAATCCCACCAAGGTAGATGGTAGAATCTGAATTCAGAATCTAATGATGACTATGAATCCATTGTCAATTGTCAGGAAAAACCGTTCTTGTTCACTAATGTCCTTTAGGGAAGGAAACTGCCATCCTTACCTGGTCTGGCCTACATGTGACTCCAGACCCACAGCAAATGTGGTTGACTCTGAATTGCCCTCTGGGCAATTAGGGATGGACAATAAATGCTGCCTAGCCAGTGACGTCCTCATCCTGTTAATGAATTTTAAAAAACCTGGGAACGAACTAAGCAAGCAGTAGACATTACAGAGAAATGAATACTCAATCATAAATTTAACAGTAATTGTGTGTGGGTGGTGCATTGGTTGGGCCTAGCTTTTCACCTTGGTAGTAGGTTTTAAATCTGGTATAAATTATTAGGGAAAAATGCTTGTCTCTCTGCCATCTACAATGACCTCTTATTAGGCGTTATTGAGTCATACAGCATGGAAAAGACCCTTCAATCCAACCTGCCCATGCTGACCAGATATCCTAAACTGATCTGATCACATTTGCCAGCATTTGGCCCATATCCCTCTAAACCCTTCCTATTCATATCCCCATCCAGATACCTTTTAAATGTTGCAATTATACCTGCCTCCACCATTTCCTCTAGCAGCTCGGTCCATATATGCACCACTCTCTATATGAGAAAGTTACATTTCAGGTCCTTTTTAAATCTTTCCCGTCTCACCTTAAACCTATGCAGTCTAGTTTTGGACTCCCCCACCCTAGGAAAAAGACCTTGGCTATTCAGCCTACCTATGCCCCTCATGATTTTACAAACTTCTATAAAGGTCACCCCTCAGCCTCCGACACTCAAGGGAAAATAGCCCCACCCTAGTCAGCCACTCCCTACTGCTCAAACCCTTCAACCCTGGCAACATCCTTGTAAATCTCGTGTGAACCCATTTAAGTTTCACAACTTCTTTCCTATAGCAGGGAGACCAGAATGGAACACAGTATTCCAAAAGTGGCCTAACCAATGTCACGTACAGCTGCAACATGACCTCCCAACTCCTATATTCAATGCACTGACCAATTAACTATCCTGTCTACCTGCAACTCCACTTTCAAGGAACTATGAACCTACACACAAAGGTCTTTGTTCAGCAACACTCCCCAGGACCTTGCCATTAAGTGTGCAAGTCCTGCCCTAATTTACCTTCCCAAAATTCAGCACCTCACATTTATCTAAATTAAACCCCATCTGCCACTCCTCTTGGCTGTCCGCTACACCTCCAATTTAGGTGAAATCTGCAAACTTACTAACCATACCTCCTATGTTCACATCCAAATCATTTATATAAAGGACAAAAAGCAGTGGATCCAGTGGGAAGGCAGGAGAATGGGCTTGAGAAATACATCTGCCATGATCAAATGGTGGGGTAGACTTGATAGGCCAAATGGCATAAATTAATGAACGGACAATTTTATTGTCATGGCGACCTCAATGAGGGGAGAAGAAACTTCATTGATCCTGTAGCAGTGTTCTATTGAAGGCATTTTCAAGGCACACTACTGAGGGGAGCCATTAGAGAGAGAGGAGACTTCCATCCCAACAGCATAGTCTTAAAGGAATGGGCAAAATGAACAACCCAAATTCACTGCTCAGTGTATTTTTTTTTATCATTTACATTACTCATTCAGTTTTAGGTATGTTCTCATTTCAAAGTAGCCATCAGAATCTTTGGGTATTGTATTATGGATTCAGAAGCGTGCATGACATTGACAAATTAATAGTCAAGCTGTCACAATTAACACATTTATAAAGAAATAATTTCCAGCTGACTGTGCAAAATTAACAACCCAAACTAACTACACTGAACAGACAGGATGCAGTATGGTGTGTTACAAGAGACCTTCAATCAATGGAAATGACATCAAACTGTAAAAACAAGTGACCACTCCATGAAGCCCTTGGCTACATTAGCCTGGCAACTCCAGTAAGACTATCTCATCACATGCAAACCAGAAGAACATTGCCCAACTTCATGTGTTTGTCATCAAGTCCAATGATACAGCAAGCCACCAATACTCCCTGTCCTGCAACTGAGTTTGTATGATTCATATTACCTGTTCCAGCAAGCCTCCGCCTACATTCTAAGTACGTAATAATCAAGTGCCAATTGGGAGCAGATTTTTGATTTGAGTACATATTTGCTAGAAATGGGGCTTTACAACTACATTTTACACTTGACCACTAACTTATAAACATGAGACTTTCATGACCCAGAGAAGCCAAAGATGAAAGGTTAATATCTCAAGGTTAGATTCCAACTACTGCACTATCCATTCTCTAGTGATGCAGGCAGTCCTTAGTTTGTGAACAAAGTCTGTTCTGCAGTCCGTTCATAAGTCAATTTAAACGGAAGTCAGAACACAATGCAAGACAATATAGAGCAGCTCTTTGTAAGTACAGGAAATGTTTGTATGTCAAGTCTTTAAAGTTACACCCTTTTATTGGATCACATTCCTGAACACTAGGTTCGTAAGTTGGACATTTATAAATCGGGAAACTGCTGTAGTTAGATTTTCCTCAACGTTATTATGTAACACAATGGTAACTTTAATTCACTAATCAGGCTCTTAATAGGTCATTATCTGTCCCAGGAATAGACAGAATGTAATCCAAATGAATCGTACACACCAATAGGATCAAATGTGACCACGCTGAAGTTGGAGTGCTATTCATTGTTTTCACATGAAAAACACATCTTGGCGATTCTTGCTATCTGAATAACAATTTTTGTAATGCCACAATTGTTTCAAAGCAGTTTTTATTTAACAATAATGAGAAAAACAAAGGCAGTCAGGAAATGGTTAAATCAACACGTACAGCCAAGCTGCACAGAGCACATTCAGCAGCACAAGTTTCAGACAAAAGCAGATATCCATCATACTGAATGGTGTTCTTGGTAAAAGTACAGAAAGCTAAAGGTAGTCAGAAGTGATTCTACTGTTTTTAGAAGTAACATAGAAATTATGATCTGCAAATCTATCATAAGCCTGGTGACCACACATTGGTGATTTGAGCCTTAGAGAAACGTAGCCCATAATTTGCAGTAAATAAACTCTATTATTGACATTTCCTTCAACTGCCTTGATATGTCACAAACAGCACTCTGAGACCCATTGTTCAAAAGATTGATTTTGTCAAAGCTATGCTAAATGAGGAGGTTACTGGGATACTGGATGAAATAAAAATAAGAAGTGATATTAGAAAAGGAAAGGTGGCAGCTCTTAAAGTCAATAGGCCATTTGGCCTGGATATGATTTATCCTATTCTGCTGAGGGAAGCTCAGAAATTTAAGAGGGGTGGTTCTTAAAAACAGGAGTAGTGTCAACAACTGGAGGATTGGATAAGTCACTCCTTGTTTTTCTTTCAACGTTACCCACCATTATGTACCACCTTACCATTTATCCAATCAACCTGAGCCAGCACCCTCCTCATACCTATGTAATTGATTTTCATTTAAGATTCTGGTTTGCAATCAGAGTATAGCACATTTAAACTCAACGTGGAATTCAATTGTATGATGATTCCTACTTCCCAGAGGATCTTTATTATAAGGTTACTAATTAACCTTACCTCATTGTACAATACTCGATTTAAAATAGTTTCATCCCTAGTTGATTCCACAAGTCTATTGCCTCAGGAGACTGTTTTAAAAATAAACATTCTGACAAACCTATCTTCCAGGCTCCTTTTGTCAATTTGACATGCCCAATCTACATGGAGGTCAAAGTCCTCCATAATCATTTTCTTTTTCCCTTCATTCGTTCATGGGATCTGAGTGCCACTGGCAAGGCCAACATACATTTTCTTAACTGACCTTGAACTGAGTGTGGCTTGTGAGACTGTTTCAGAGAGCAGTTAACAATTAATCCCATTGCTTTGGATCTAGAGTCACATGCATTCATTGAGCAGGTCAAGATGACAGATTTCCTATTCTAAAGGACATCAGTGGATCAGATGAGTCTTCATAACAATCTATTTATTAGTTAGACTGAAATTCCCAGCTGTCATGGTGGAATTTGAGCCATATCCTCACAGCATTAGCCTGGCTTTCCGGATTACAGACCAAGTAACATTAACAATAACCCATCCTCTTTCCCCCACACCACCATTATTACATAAAACAATTATTTATTCTTTAATGCTCTGTGAAAAAGAATAACTATTGTTGAGGAGCCTATAACTACTCCCAAGATTTTCTGTTCCTTGCTATTCCTAATTTGCACCCATACTGATTTTACTCCACAAATGTCTGAACCAAGACTCTTTCTCACTATGTCCTTATGTTATCCTTCTCGATTAGGGTTACCCCTCCTCCTCTATCTTTTCACAATGTTGTTTATCAAAGAATATTTCTCACCCAACCACGATCAACTTGTAACCATCTCTGTTACGGCAATTAGATCAATACTATTTATCTCTATTTGTACCATTCGTTCTTCTACCCTATTGTGGATTCGGTGCACAAAGACCTTGCAATATTTTTTATGACTATTCTCAACATGAACTTACTCACAGATGCACTATTTCTGTCAAACACCGCCTTGCTGTGCTGCTTTACTTACCTTTGCTCACATTGTTATATATTTTGTTGTCCTCTAAATCTCCCTACACCTGAATACCACTTCCTCCTGCCACCTTGTGTCAGTTTGAAGGACTATCAAGTTATACGATACAAGTTGACAAGCAGTTAATAAAGAATATTGTATCCTGGGCTTTATAAATAGAAAAGTTAGACAGCTATGCTAAACCTATGTAAAGCACTAGTTCTCCCTAAATGGAGTAGTATGTTCAATTCTGGACACTACCCTTTAGGAAGAATTATAAAGAGGGTAATGAACAGATTTACCAGAATAGTTGAAGGGTTACAATTACATGGATAGACTGGAGAAGCTAGGATTGTTCTCCTCAGATCAGAACAGGTTAAGAGGAGACTTAATTGAGGTGTTCTGAAGCATAAGGGCTCTAGTTAAGTAAAAAGAGGAACTGCATTTAATGATTCAAGGACCGATGACCAGAGGGCACAGATTAAAAGTTGTGGCAAAATAAACAGAGGCAATAGAAAGCAAAACAGTATTTATGTATCAAATGATTAGAATTTGAAATACATTACCCGATAGTGTGGTGAACACAAATTTAATAGTGCTCTTCAAATTGAATGAGATAATTACTTGAAGGAGAAACAAATTGCATGAACACAGAGGAATAATTAAGGAGTGGGACTAAGTGGATTGTTCTTTGAAAGACATGGTGAAGATGCAGGGAGCTGAGTGGTTTCCTCCTGTGCTGCTTTAATCTATGACTCTACATTGCAACTGGTCTTTTGACAGGACTCGAAGTTAGGCTGTGAAATCAACAGGGTGCCAAGTTTTCACAAACAGGTTCAACAGCGATGCGTGGCTAGAAATGGGGGTGAGATTAGAGCTCCAATGGCACAGGAGAAAGTTATTCAGTCCATGCTGGCCCTCTGTATTGCATTAAAGTCAATTCCATTCATCTGCTTTGCCACTGTACACTGGAATTTTAATTCCCTCAACTTTCCATCCAATTTCCTTTCAAAATCGTTGTTCATCTCGGTTGCCCCATGTAGATGGGCGCAACATGCATTAGCTCAATACCAATTGCTGTGTAATAGAGTTATGCTTTCACATCCACTGTATTTCTTGTTCAAAATGTTAAATTTCAATAACAAACTCACTGAGTTCATAGCATTGGATAAAATTGCGATTTGAAAATTCCATTGTACAGCTGATAAAAAATAATGGTTTAGTGAGACTTTCTGTCAGACAGAAATACAGAATAAAAGATACACAGTGAAAAGATACAGCTGGGTGTCATGAGCAAACATAAGAAAACTGACCTCAAGCCTGTGAATATACACGACAAACAGATTAAGAGGAGGGGACAAGGACAGAGTGATGATCATCTACGGAAGAGGTTTCTGTCGTCTACGTTTAAACAAGGAATGGAACCCCATGAGGGTAGTCCCATGAAGCTGGAGGAGGATCATGTAGTCAACTATGATAAATACTGCAAAAGGGTTGGGACACACAATTAGCACCAATGGCAAAGGATGAGAACACACAGTTGAAATAAAAAGCTGGGATCAGCACAACTGGTTTGAATGGCCTCCTTCTGTACTCCAAATTAAATGATTACATGATTCCTTAACATTCTAAAAGGTGGACTGACTTATTTTGTGTTTAACTATTAGGAAGTGCATGTGGTAACTTTATAAAACAGAGATTTTCCATTAAAGATCCGTCTAAACTTTGATATTTGTTCACGTGCCCTGGTTGGATCCGGCAGAGATTCATCTGTACTTCACCTAACCTCATCTATTGTGTCCGTTGCTCCCGATATGTCTCCTCAATATCCAGGAGATCTAACGCAGACATGGGGACCGGTTCACGGAGCACCTGCGCTCTGCATGTGCCAATCAACCTGCCCTTCCGGTTGCCATCCACTTTAACTCCCCCTCCCACTCCCCTGGTGGCATGTCCATCATTGGCCTCCTCCACTGTCAGAATGAGGTGAAACATAAACTGGAGGAACACCACCTGATATTTCTCCTTGGGAGCTTACAGTCCAATGGCCTGAATATTGAGTTCACAAGCTTCAAAATTTCTCCACCCCAACCTAACAGTCTTCCGACTCACCTATCCGCTCAATCCTTCCCACTGATCAACCACAATAACTAACTGCATTCATCTATCCCACCAATCCTCCCCACAGCCCCACCAAACCCCCTCCCACCCAATTTACTTCTGCGCTCCCCTCCCGATGAAGGGTTTTGGCCCAAAACATTGACTTCCCTGCTCCTTGGATGCTGTCTGACCTGCTGTACTTTTCCATCTCCATATTTATTGGCTCTAGCTTCCAGCATCTGCAAGTCCTTACTGTCTCCACTGTCTCCTGTTTGGATTAGTTGTTTCTTTATATGACAATGGAAGGAAGGAATATGAAAAGGAAGGAAGGAAAGTGCTGCAAAATGCTTCCTCTGCAGCTTTCAAAGAAATCAGCAGGTTAAAGGCCAAGGATCCAAAATTTTGCATTCCTCAACTGCATGGAATCGTTGGACAAACAGGTTCCAACAACCTTGCCTGATGCCCCCAGGAAGACCAAATACACAAGTTATTTTTCCTTAAACAAGAGATGTGTTGATTAACATAATCTCCACTGCAAGAATCATATATCACAATTCATGCTGAGAATTTAGCAAACACTACTGGTACAAATGTTTCAATCAAACTGTTCAGAGATGTTATAACGCATGAGATGTGAGACTTGAACCTGCATCTCCTGTACCAGAGACAGGAACACTATCACTCCACCACAAGAACTTTTAAGTCACTGACACAGTTGACAAGCAGGATTCAGCATCACCTGCAATCAGCAAAGCATTCCAATCACACCAGTTATTAATTAGCACATAGTTTTAAACAGCAAACTAAGGCTCTATACCTCAAGCCAGAAGGCTCAAGTTCAAGTCCCACCTGAAGTTTGTCATAACAGATCCGAACAGGTTGATTAACATCTAGAACTACAATAAAAACCATTTTCCCCCATCTTCTGATAAAAATCGGTATAAAATTTATCAAGAACTCACAACCTTGAAACACAGACTGCCATGACTACTCTTTCATGTACAAGATCCCAAGTGTGTGTGTTAAAATTTTTGAGACTCTCATCTAGTACAACGAAATTCTATACCAGAAGTGGTTTGGCTTGTGGCTTGGTGTTTCTCTTTTCAATGTTTTTCAGAGTTTAGTGGTTTCCTGCTATACACAGCCATTCTGACTCAAATTTGAACACAGACCTGAACGCAACAGTACATTTATCAATTATCATTACAACAATTCACAACAGGACTGCTCTATACAGCTTTTAATAGATACACTCTAGTTCATGAAGGAGTATTGAACAAGAGGAATTTGCCAGGTTTCATCAGAACATAATTGTTTAGAAAATATTAAAAATATCAGCAATAATTATTGTCAAAAGAATCAGCTAAATAAAGGGGAACATTTGAATCTAGTGGAGCACAAATTAACATTGGTACTCTCTAATGCAGTTAGGCTGAGAAGTGGTTGTAATGCTCTCTTAAGTAGGTTACAATCTGGCAGCCTAGCTGCTCCAACTGAGCATCTGTCTCAGCAGAGGAAATAGTTCAGCACACTTCTCTCACAGTGGCATTCACACTCAAAAGCATTAACATCCCATGTCTGAACAGAGCCTGCAGCTGGGTCACTTACAAGTCTGAGGGAACATTTCAACATTTGCAACCCAAGTGTTATCAGGAGTAGATAGGAACGTAAAAATCAAAAGCAACAAGTCAGCCATGATCTTACTCAATGGAGGAGAATGCTTGAGGGCTGAATGGCCTATGCTTTCTCCTAATTCATATTTGTAAATCTTATTATTCCACCATAATTCAAGGATAACTACAGGTGGGGGTGGGGGAAAATAAATCAAATATTTGCAAATATATATTAATGCTATTTCTCCAGATGAGAAAATACATTATAGAAGACAATACTGTGTGCAGCTTTGATTACGGAGACTAAACAATCACACCCTCATCATAGTGCAGACAAGTCTCTAGTGTCAGTAAATCATGGTTAGAGGAGAGATTATACAGGAATATAGAATCAAAGAACAGGAGCAGGAGTAGGCCTTTGGGCCCTTTGAGCTTGCTCCGCCAATTAACATGATTACGACTGATCACCTAACTCTGTTGTGTTCCCACTTTCTCCCCAGACCTCTTGATCTTTTAGCCCTAAAAATATATCTAAATCCCTCTTGAAAACATTCGAGGCCTCAACTGCTTTTGGGGCAGAGAATTCCACAGGCGCACCACTCACAATGAAGACATTTCTTTTCATTTCAGTCCTAAATGGCCTAGTCTGTATCCTTAAAATCTGACTCCTGGTTCTGGGCTCACCTGTCATCAGGAACATTATTGCTACATTTATCCTGTCTAGTCCTGTTAGACTTTTATAAGTTTCTATGAGATTCCCTCCTCGTCCTTCTAAACTTTAGTGAATTACAGTCCTAACTTATCAGGTCTCGCTTCACACGTCAGTCCTGCCATCCCAGGAATCAGTATGGTAAATCTTTAGTACATCTTTCCTCAGAAAAGGAGGCCAAAGCTGCATACAATACTCCAGGTGTGGTCTTACCAAGGCCCTGTACAATTGCAACTGCAAGACATCCCCTGCTCCTGTACTGGAATCCTCTCACTATGAGGGCCAACATACCATTTGTCTTCACCACCTACTGAACGTACATGCTTACTTTTGCTGACTGATGTAGAAAGCCACCCAGGTCTCCTTACATCAACCCCTTTCCCAATATATCACCAGATAATAACTTGCTTTCCTGTTTCTGTTTCCAAAGTGGATAAGCTCAAGTTTGTCCAAATTACTCACGTGCCATGCATTTATTCATTCATTTAACTTATTCAAATCATACTAAAGTGGTTCTGCATTCTCTTCAAAGCTGAATGGGAGGGTGATCAGTGACATCTGCAAACTTGGGAGGTATTTACCTCCTTTATCTAAGTCATTAATATAGTATATTAATAGAGTTACCTAAATAACAGATACTGCAATTAATAGGCTGTCTTTTTCTAGTTGAATGAGTTAAAATGGGCTCATTCACCCTCAAGGTAATGAGGGATCCACCTACAGCTGCCCTAAAAACATTTAAAGACTGTGCATCCATTGCCTTTTAAGGAAGGGAATTCCAGAAACACTCAACCCTCAAATGTTTCTTCATCTCTGTCTTAAATAGGCAATGCTTTGCTTTTAAACAATCACCCCTAGCTCTAGAATCTCCTGGAGGAAATATCCTTTTGACATCTGCCCAATCAAGTCTCCTCAGGATCTTAAATATTTCAATTAAGACACATCTGACTCTTCTAAACTTCAAAAAATGAAAGCCTAGCCTGTCTAGTCTTTCCTCATAAGGTAATCCGCTCACTTGAGATGAACATTTCTTGTAAGTAATGTGTGCATAGTGCCTCTGGATGTGATCTCAACAATATCCTACATAACTGAAGCATAACCTCCCTGGTCTTGCATTCAATTCCCCTCACAATAACACAACATTCTTTTAGCTTTTCTGGTTACTTGCTGCACCAGCATATTAACCTTCTGCAATTCATGCACTAGAACACCTAGATCTCTCTGCATTTCAGAGCTCTGCAACCTCTGACCATTTAGAAAATATGCTTTTTCATTCTTTCTGCTAAAATGGACAAATTCACACTTTCCCATATTATATTCTGTTTGCCAGATCTTTGTCCACCCAACTTATCTATGTCCTTTTGTAGGTTCCTTATCATTTCTTCACTTTCCTAACTTTGTTCCATCAGCAAATTTAGTGACCAGACCTTCAGTCCCTTCATTCAAATCATTTATATAAACTGTAAAGATTTGAGGCCCCAGTATGATCTCTGTGGCACAGCTCGTAACATCCTGGAAAAGATGCATTTTTTTCCAACTCTCTGCTTCCTGCTAACTAGCCAATTTTCTATCCATGCCAACATGTCACCCCCTACACTTTTTTTTTCCCACTATAACCTTTGATGCAGCACCTTCTGGAAATCCAAGTACAATGCATTCTCTGGTTCCCCTTTATCTACAGCACAAGTTATTTCTTCAAAGAACTTCAATAACTTAATTAAACATGATTTCCCTCTGTTGGTTCACGTTGGTTCTGCCTGATTATCTGAATTTATCCAACTGATCCGTTATAACATCTTCAGTAATAGCTCCTAACATTTTCCCCAAAACACGTTAAGCTAATTGCTCTTTAGTTTCCTGCTTTCTGCTTCCCCCTGTTTTTGATTAACGGCGTTACATTAGCTATTTTCTAATCTACAAGAACCCTCCCCAAACCTAATGGGTTTTGACAAAGTAAAACCAACACACTCACTAACATCTGAAGTAAAGTGCCATGGGATTTCTATATTTTTAAATCAACTTGTTTGGACATGCAATGACACACCTCCGGGTCAGGTGGAACTTGAATCCAGACATTCTAGACCAGAGGGTACACTGTATCCTGAGTATTTCCATTATTAGCTATTAATGGGTTTGATGACTAAAGCAACAATAGAACGTTAACTTTGTGCTGCAAATTGAACACTGTATTTACCTCACAGCTCTGCTATCTGGCGATCTTGACTCTAAAAGCAGAACTCTATGGTTAAAGAGTTATCATTGCCGTCCCTAACAGTGCAGAGAAGCACCTCAAAATCCAACTACTTTCGATAGTTCTGATAAACCTGTTCACACATTTGAAGTGGTACATGAACCCAAGCCTCCTGGTCCTGAGTAGAAATACTAAAACTACTCAAGTCCTTAAGGAACCAGACATTATGACATACCTCTGGTGTAAGAAGGACTTGAACCTGGGCCTTTTGGCCTTGACGTAGGGGCACTCATACTGTACCACAACAACCCTATATATTCTGGTTGAATGGGTACTTCCACACTGAAAACACATCCAACTTCACTGGGAAAACAGCTAGAAAATAAAGATATTCCTTAGTTTTAAATAACACACAGGCAGAAAATTGCATGTGTAAAGCAGATCTGGAATCTATTGTGCAATATATCTTATTTAAGCCAAGACAAGCAGAACCTTCCCCAGCCAACAGGTAATAAAAATACTTGTGGTTTACACCCTAGACACTGAAGAAATATGTTTAAGCAATCACAACAAGATCATATATACATTGTATTTGCCCTCTGCATACAACCGTTGATTACTGTAAAAACTGTTGGAAATTCACATCCTCAGACCTACTTTACTTACTTAGTTTTGTAAAATATACATGCGGCAAGAGAATTAACTTATTTTACACTATAGGTTGCAGCCAAGTGAACAGCTGGTAGAATAGCTAAACCTATACCTATATGACCACAGCCAAGGTTTAAGTTCACTGGTGGTCATTTATTAAATTCCACCATTCATATTTTTTGGGTGGGAAAGGATGCTAAAGTTGTACTGGGAAAATGTTAGAGAAGAGGCATAAATATGAAAATGTGCAGATTGTATTGGAATTTTTAACTTCAATACATGAAAGCCAAATGGAGAAGAACCAGGGAAAAAAAGCACTAGACTCGGGTCGCTGGAGCCGAAACATTAACTCTGTTTTCACTCCACAATGATGTCAGACGTGCTTTTTAGAGCAATTTCTGTTTTTGTTTCCGATTTCCAGCATCCGCAGTTCTTTGGTGTTTCTTTTAAAAAAAACTACTGCCCATTTTTCAGTTCAGTATTGTCTATTCTTCATCTAACATTCCAACCCATTTCTGTCACTCAGAATTCCAATTTTATCCAGTCCTCATGTATGACCTGACCCAGGTGCTTCGTTCCATTTGCTCATATCAGAAATTAGCCTGACCACACAGGAGCCCATCTGAATTTCTTTGTGAAGCAAGACTTCACGTACCTGTTCCACAAGCAAAGAAAGCAACATTCCTAACAATCATACGCCACACATTACAATCGATAGCTAAGATAGAAGTCACTCAAAGACAGTATTTCAGCTGGATCTGAGCTAGAGCTAACGGAAGAGGTTAACTTTCTGTAACCCTCAAAATCATATGAAACTCATTGGTAATAAGAGAAGGTATTATAAAGAACAAAACAAGAACATTTTAAAATAATGGCATGCATATAACCTACATGACTGAAACCTGTTCAGTAGGTTGCACTAAGGAAACAACTTCACTTAATGTACATTATCAAGGTTGAGGAGGACTTAAAGTCTCAATTTTTTGTTCCAACTGCAATCCTGCTACTTCTTAGGAAAAGGTGGCAAACATTGAAATCCCGGCTAGAAAAGTACAAAGGAATTGCTTCCTTCTATCTACCCCATTCCTCTTCCTAAAAGCAGCGCTCGACTCCACTGAACATTTACAAAGAAGCAAATAAGGAATCCCTGACATTAACAAAGTACTTAAATCATTCTTGTGAAACAAAAAACAAGTAAACGCTAACAAACACGGATTTAAAAAAATTATAAAAACCTCACCTTCCTCTCCCAAAGGAGTTTTACATCTTATGAGGAGAGGTTGAGTAGGTTGGGCCTGTACTCATTGGAAGTTAGAGGAACGGGAGGCAAACTTAAAGAAACACACAAGGTTCTTAAGGGACTTGACAGGGTAGATATGAAGAGGTTGGTTCCCCGTGTAGGAAAGTCTAAAACAACAGGATACAATTTCAGAGTATGGGTTGCTTAGTTGGACACAGATGAGGCGGCTGGATTGCTATGTATGGCTGAGAAAGACAGAATTTTAATCAGTATCAGAATCAGGGATTATGTGGGAAAGGCAGGAAAATGGAGTTGAGGATTATCAAATTAACCTTGATCTCACTGAATGGCAGAGCAGACTTGATGAGCTGATTAGCCTACTTCTGCTCCTACGTCTTATGGTCTTATTCCACATCAGATGGTCATCATGACACTTGCACAGGGATACCAGACCAAATAAGAATACCAGATAAGGAATACGTGTACAAGTACAAAAAAAATTAAACTCAACTAATGATATAGTTTTACAGAAAGTATCAAATGTGTATCTAGTATGCAAATGTTTCCACAAGAGACAATCCCAGTACTGTAACAACTTGTACAACAACAAAGGTCTTCAACAGACATGCAATTTATTGGGCACATTTCATCAGCGAAATCTACGTAAGCATTGACATCATCCATAAATGGAAAAGGGCAGTCATACTTCATACGTAAATTAGTCTATATTTAGATCTTCACAAAGAAGATTATTCAAACTCTGAGGACAAATATTTCGGTCTCCGATTGTCAGACAGCCTTTAGATACCATGAGATCTGGATCTACTTGGGAATTGCCAGGGAAGTTTAAACTTCCAACAGGCAATTCCAGTGGTTCCCAAGAAAAGGTTCTTTTTACAAAACCTCTGAACCTAAGCTAGTCTGAGACTTCAGACAGTTCAGCAAGATGTTACTGGATAAGATGTCAGGAAATGTTATACAGACTGAAACCTGACCTAACACCTGCATCACTGAATAACTGAACTTTTGTTATCCCCTTCTGAACCAACCCCACTTGACCCAATATGACTGCTCTAACAACCTGGCTAACAGCTAGCTCAATCCCACTACCCTAAGACTCAACCAGACAACCATTTGAACTGACCAGCAACCTCTCCCTCCCTCTACCGACCAAACAATCATCAGCCCCAACCAGCCTTTCCAGCACCCAGTTCAGCTATCTCCTAATCCATTTCAACAGCCCCACCATAAGCCAAACCAACATTTTCACCTATCTCCACACTCCTGCAGTGGTATGTCAACTTCTCCCAATTTTGCATGTTTATCAGTAAGAGCCCAGATCACCACCCCCTGGAGTAATTGCACAGCAGCATCCAGTCAGGAGAATTTTGAGCTTGGTAGAAATCTGACAATCACTGCTGTTGCTCGGAAGATTCAGGCCAGTGTCTTAATATTCTTGTTCAAAATATGCAGCCGATGCAGGAAAGTCAACAGAGTGATGGAGGCACTTCCTAGTAACTTACAAAAGGGAACGTGGTACAAATTAAAGGTAAATTTGGAACACTACTGGGAAGGAGAAGGGAAATGGGATAAATATTGGATAACTCTTCAAACAGCCAGCTTGGGTATGAATCTAGAAGTTCCAAACATACATTTCTAGATAGTTTAAAACAGAGAGTCACAAATGCCAGGAAGAGTTTCTTCAAAACAATTTCAAAGCACTTCACTGTAACAATGCTCCAAAGCATCTACACAGCACTGTATCTGCCCTTCTTCTACACGCTAACAGAAAACGTTTGTGTACACTTCAATTTCACTTAATACTGATTAATCTGCCAGTCTGCTAATCCAATGTATTATACAATAGATTTGTGGAAACATTAGGTATGTCATTACAATTCACCTTGCTCCACAAATTACTGAATCACATATCACAGATGCAATGATTTTCAAATCTTAAGAAACCATAAAATAAAAACAGCATTGCAGATAGGCCTCTAAATCAGAAATCTAACACCGTCACCGACTGAAATCTGAAGGCTCTCTGTAGATATTTTAAATTCATATTAGCTTGATAAGTATCAACGTACAGTTGCAATACAGCATCATCTAGCTAATAAATCCCTTTAGATTGGACAGGAAGAAATCTAAAATTAGGGACTGCTGTTATAATTTCTAAGTCTCCTGGGAAAATATGTACAGCTTGAATATCCCACTCTTCTCAAACAGCTTGAATGGGTAAAATAGAAACAAAGGAATCGGAAAAAGTTATTACCTCTGACACTGAAAATGATCAAATACAATAATTTCACCTCTGTTCGTTTGTTCATCTATTCATAAACAATAGATCCAAAAAACTAATGGATTGATTTCAAATAAACTTGGTGCACAGACAGGGAAGGTCAAGGATAAATTGACCAGTTTCTACCAAAGATGAGGAGCCAGATCTTAGAATACTTTGGAATCTTGGAACAAAGAATTTGTTAACAGCGGGTTAATGAGATAGGTGAATTGGCTTTTTTTTTTTAAAATCAGAATGTTGAGAGTTGATGTATTTAGAATATCATTGATTATTTTAGAACATTGGCAATTTTCTTGGCTACTGCGGTGGAACATGTCACAGCTAGCAAAATAGGATCAAAGTTTTCTGAGCAGATTGTTGGATGTGGATTGGATTGAAGCCTTCTCAGTGATTCAGATGGTTATAAAAATATTTATTTTTCAGTTTTGCTGTAACAGAGTATCAACTAAGCTTCAATGAAGAACTATGCAATTATAATAATCTTAAGTTAATACAGTGTGAAGGAGGTATACACTTCTACTAAGTACCCTATTCATATGCAATAACTGAGATACAAAAATGTTTAGATATTAACCTTACTGAGTTTCAACCACGTCTAATATAATACACCAGCCATATCAACTTTTTAGTACAGTTTAGTAATGAAAGTTGAGGGTAAGTACGGTGGTTCACATCTCTGCAAAATGTTTTCCCATTTGACCTTGAAGAAAAATGCTCAGTTATAATTGCTAGGCAGGAAAGGGGTGGACTAAATGGACCTGAGACATTCTGACCAACATTTTTATTAATTGATCTTTACTACTTTATCCGTACAGAAAGATAAAATGTTTCAAAGCGAATATTTCCACTTGCTCAGACTAAGGACAATCATGCAGTTAGCTGCTTTTTATCTCCTGATCACACTGTCACATTGCCGGCTAAAGTATTTAAGAGAACCTATAAACAGCAACATGAAGGGGCTTTTAAGATTTAATAAGGGCAGTTCTGTTCTGGAGAAAGGGAGATTTATGATCTAATGGATAAACAGTGCCCCAGTTTAAAAATAGCTTTAAAGTCATAGAATTCTTAGATGTCCAACAATTCCAACAGCAGTGAGCAGAGCTACAGCATGATCTGAAAACAAAAAGCCGTTAATCTCTCTACAACAATCAATGGCTGTTCTCAACAAGTGGAAAATATCCAAGTTGCTCTCATTCAGTGTGTAAAGACATGGCAACAATTAATGAGGGATAGAAGCTTAATAACGGCAATGCCCTGTGTATTAAACATAAATGGCAGAATTCATTAGCTCCCTTAAGTACACTTATGTAACAAAATATATCATAACAAATGATGCTTGATGCTACTGGTATAAATATCAGTAACGTCAATAACATTTTCTTTTTACGTTAAAGAATCTTCAAGTTACTAGCAGCTGTATCTTGATAGCCCAGACGACAGAAAGACTTCCTGGGTGCAATATCTATTGACAGCATGGAAAAAGGGTTTCCTAAGTACATGGGATAACAAGGTGTAGAGCTGGATAGACACAGCAGGCCAAGCAGCATCAGAGGAGCAGGAAGGCTGATGTTTCGGGCCTAGGCCCTTCATGATTGGTAATATGCAGAATGTACACAAATGACTGAATAACAAAGGTTGCAAACACTGATTGCGAGTAAGAATTCATCGAGCTGAATTGGAATGTCTTATGATGATATTACAATAAATCTACCCTGGCAGCTATATAATAAATATCATTTACAAAAAATTATTCCTAAACTGGATTTTGCCTTGGAAATCCAGAATTATGAAACACGATGCATCCCAGAATAAGATGTAGGTTGCTGACATTAAAACTATAATACAGGTTCTCCTGGAGATTCTCTTCTGAAGTCCAACTTTGTTTCACTTTAAGGAATCCCCAGTAAGTATATCAACATATCAGATTTGATTCATTCATATTGATCGATCAACAACCGATTACACAAACTCCTTAAGCATAAAACATTGTATAGACTATAGGGAAAGTATTTTCATTTTCAAATCATTAATTAGTCGGCTCCCAGGTTGATTGCAAATCCAAAGAATTCAAGAAGACACGAGAAGCTTGTGCTGAGCTTCGAAGAACCAAATTCCTGTTTAATCTTGCTAAAGAAAGACTTAAAATCAACATTATTTTAAAGGAATCGGTAATTTAGTTGTCTCACGGTATTATACAATTTAACAAACGAAGTGAGTTATGAGTTTCAAAAATCAAGTTTCCAAATTTACATAACTACATATTAAAAATCCAGCCCAATTCCCATTTTGTTTCAAGGGGAATACTTACATTTCAAGTTGCACAAACCACAACAGAAAACAGAGTGAATCATCCATTGTTACAATTTAAACTGTCTATAGATCTACAATAAGAGTTTCCTGGCAAAAATAAAATTTCTATCACAAATCTATCACATCTAACACTTGCTAAATGCAAATCCTCTGATCTAGGAGCAGCATTATTTCTGAGAAGCAACATCTTGGATTCTCTCTCTCTCGCTCCCCCACCCTGGTTGCTGCCACACTTGCTGAGTTTCTCCAGCACTCTGTCTTTATTTCAGGATTACAGCATCCACAGTATTTGGCATTTATCAGCATCCTTTCCTTTCCTAGGATACACTCTCTAGCACTAATGCATTTCCAGTTGTTTCCGAAATTTAAATTGAGGATGAAACTCCAACCATGACAAGGATAGTGATTCACACCATCTGACATACTTTCCATCCTTTAACAGCTTACTGGTCTGTATGTGACTCCAGACCCACAGCAGTGTGGTTCACTCTCAACTGCCCTCTGAAAATGCCTAGCAAGCCACTCAGCTGTATGAATCACTATTAAGTCTCAACAAATAAATGAACCTGGATGGATCACAATTATCGACCTAGGCACCAGGAAAGGCAATAGCAGAAACAGTTCTGTTGGCCTCAAAGTCCTCCTTAGTAACATCTGAAAGCTAGTGCCAAAATTAAAAAAAGAGCTGTCTCACAGACTAGTCAAGCCTGACACAGTCATACTCATGGAATCATGCCTTGCAATGTCTCAGACACCACCATCACCATCCATAGATATGCCTTGTTCCACTGGCAGGACAGACCCAGGAGAGATGCAGACACGGAGGTATACAGTCAGGAGGGAGTTAGTCTGGGAGTCCTCAACATTGACTCCAGACTCCAAGAAGTTTCACATGTGACGGTATCAGTAAGTGACCATCATGCAGTCCTTGTGGAGACACAAGACTGAACTTCACTTTGAGAACACCCTCCATCGTATTGTGTTGCACTATTACTATGTTAAATGGGATAGACTTCAAACAGATCTAGCAACTCAAGCCTGGGCATCCGTGAGGCACTTTGGGCCATCAACAGCAGATTTGTACTCCAGCACAATCTGCAACCTCATGGCCTGGCATATCCTCCCAAACAACCATTAAGCCAGGGGATCAACCCTGATTCAACGAAAAGTGTTTGGGGGGGGTGGGGTGGGGCATACCAGGAGCAGCATCAGGCATACCTCAAAATTAGGTGTCAACTTTGTGAAGCTACCAAACAGGAGTACTTACTTGCATGCCAAACAGCATAAGCAGTAAGTGATAAACAGAGCTTAGCAATCCCACATTCAACAGCTCAGATCTAAACACTGCAGTCCTGCCACATCTAGTTGTAAATGGTGGAAGACAATTAAACAACTGACTGGAAGACAGTGCTCCTCAAATATCCCATCCTCAATGCTGGAAGAGCCCAACACATCAGTGCAAAAGATAAGACAGCAATCTTCAGCCACAAATGCCAAGTGGATGATCCAAATCGGCCTCCTCAGTTGTCCCCAGCATCACAGATACCAGTCTTCAGCCAATTCAATTCACTCCATGTGATATCAAGAAATGGTTGGAGGCACTGGATATTCCAAAGATTACAGGCCCTGACAACATTCAGGCAATGGTACAGAAGACTTGTACCCTAGAACTTGCTGCTCCCTGAGCCAGCTCTTCCAATACAGTTACAACACTGGCATCTATCTGACAATGTGGAAAATTGCCAAGATATGTCCTGTACACAATAAAGTTCGATAAATCCAACCAGGCCAATTGCTGCCCCATCAGTCTACATTCGATCATTGGTAAAGTGATGGAAGGTGTGATCAACAGTGTTACCAAGCAGCAACTGCTCTGCAATAACCTGCTCAGTGACACTTAGTTTCGGTTCTGCCAGGGACACTCAGCTCCTGACCTCATTACAGCCTTGGTTCAAACATGGAGAAAAGAACAGAATTCCTGAGGTAAGGTGAAAGCGACAGCATTTGACATCAAAGTACTTGACCGAGAGTCAATAGGTATCAGAGGGCAAACACTGCTGGTTGGAGTCATATGTGCCCCATGGAATATGGTTGTGGTTGTTGGAGGTCAGTCATCTTAGCTCCAGGACTTTTCTGCAAGAACTCCTCAGGGTAGTGTCCTAGGTCCAATAATTTTTGGCTGCTTCAGCAATGACCTTCCCTCCATCATAAGGTCAGAAGTGGGAACGTTTGGTGATGATTGCACGATGTTCAGCACCATTCACAACTCCTCAAATCCTGGAGCAATCTATGTTCAAATGTAACAAGATCTGAACAGTATTCAGGCTTGCGATGCGCCCCACAAATACCAGGTAACAACCATCACCAATAATAGATAATCTAACACCACCCCTTGATATTCAACGGCATTACCATCATTGAATCTCCGACTATCATCATCCTTGGGGTTAGTATTGACCAGAAACTCAATTGGAGTCACCAGATAAACACACTGGCCACAAGAACAGGTCAGAAGCATGGAATACTGCAGCAAGTTACTTACCTCCTGACTCCACAAAGCCTGTCCATCATCAACAAGACACAAGTCAGTAATGTGCCGGAATACTTCCCACTTGCTTGGGTGCAGCTCTAACAACATTGAAGAAGTTTGACACCACCCAAGGCAAAGCACCCGGCTTGATTGGTATCACATCCACAAGGTTAATTTGCGCATTCATGGGATTTGAGCATTACTGGCAAGGGGAGCATTTATTGCCCATCCCTGACTGCTGAGAGGACAGTTGAGAGTCAATCAAATTGCTGTGGATCTCGAGTCACATATAGGCCAGACCAAGTAAGGATGGCACTTTCCTTTCCTAAAAGGACAGTGAACCAGATGGGTTTTTCCTGACAAATGGCAAAGATTTCACAGTCATTGTTAGACTGATAATTCCAGATTTTTATTGAATTCAAATTCCACCATCTGCTGTGGTGGGATTCAAACCTGGGCCCCCAGAACATTCCCTGAGCTTCTGGATTAACATTTCAGCGATAATACCACTAGGCCATTACCTCACTCTAACCACCAACACTCAGTAGCAACAGTGTATACTATCAAAAGATGCACAGCAGAAATTCATTCCTAATCCACAAGCACATCCACATCCACCTAGAAAGGCAAGGGCAGCTGATACAAGGAACTTGCAAGTTTCCCTCTAAGCCACTTATCGTCCTGACTTGGAAATATATCATTGTTCTTTCACTGTCACTGGGATTGTTGGAATCCCGGAATTGTTGCCCTAAGGGCACTGTGTATCAAATTACAGCATATGGACTGCAGCAGTGCAAGATGCAACCCACCTCCACCTTCTCAAGGGCAGTAAGGGACAGGCAATAAATGCCAGCCAGCTCACATCCCATGAGTGATTAAAAAAAACCAAAAGCTTCTAAAGGACCAGTTCAAAGCATTTTTCCTTGTGCTTATTTCACTTGAATAACCCTAGCATAAAGATAGCATTCCTCTCTCCTTTGTAGCTGCATAATTCATGGAATGTAAACGTGATCATTGACCCTTCATGTGAGACTGAACTGAATAATTCCAGATATACCAATAGGTTTATGTTCCTGCCTCAGTGGTTATGCAGATAACTAACCTTTTACATTCCAAAAGCTTTATCATCTCTCTTTTTGAAGATGCATGAATAAACCCTCACACATCGACAGCATACTTTGAACATTTTTGTAATAGCTTAGGGTCTCCAACCCAAAAGCTCTATGATGCTGACCATCAACAAATGAAGCATCACACTTGATGTGGATGTCAAGTTGGTCAACACTAATCATTTTGATTTATGGGACCATTAATACAAGCTTGATTACTTGCATTTTTTTTGTCAAGATTATGGTGACAGGGTCAAACAATGTATCAAATATTATCGCCGTGGGGGAAAACAGTTAAGGTGCAACAGCCAAATTCAAGATTAGCAAGTTTGATCTTACAGCACTATTATGTACTAAGCTGATCAATCTCAAGAGAGACAGCATTGGGGCACTATTGAGGAATTTACTGTTCTTGGACAAGGAAAAATTTTCAGATTGCAGTTCAGTGACCCCTTCCAGAAGTTCATCTGCGTGATTGGTAAGTGGCATCTTCTGGTAAATGCACATGAGCAGCTACCAGGGGGAGGACACCTCCCTTTAGAGGGCATCACAGTCAAGAATTAGGAAAAAAAGAAAAGCAAAGCTCAAATGGAAAGTAGGGTAAATTAAGGCTAGAGATTAGACAAGAGCGTTGTTCAGTTATTGGTGGTATATGTTACAATACAAGTAATCCTAGGAAATAGGCATATGCTTTGAGGGCACAGATGGAGATCTTAAGTTAGATATCATAGCTATTAGAGAAATATGGCCTTAAGCTCAATATTGTCTGTTACTGAGTTTTCAGAAGGAAGAGAGGGGGCATTTAAAAGGAGGAAGGGAGACACATTACTGGTTAAAGAAACAATTTCAACTACAAGGAGGGATACTATGCTAGAAGAATCATCAAAGCAGGCCATGAGAAAGAATACAAAGGCAGTCGCATTGATAAAACTATGGAACAAATGTCTAAACAGTCAGAGGGAGGCAGAAGACCAAATATGTAGGCTAGAAAGTGCAGAAACACATTACTTGCAAAGGGGAATTTTAACTACCCTAACACTTGCACTGATTCTATCCTGGTTAAAGATATAGAGATCATAGAATTATTAAAATCAAGCGCTTACTTCGCCAGTACACAACAAAGCCAAATAGGAAGAAACATTCTGGGTTCAGGAAATTAAGCTGAACAAGAGGAACAGGTTCACTGGGGTGGAGGGAGGGGGAGGCAGAGATTTTGGTGGTATTGATCATAACTCAGCTGAATTTAAACTACTTATGAAAAATGACAGATGGATTGAGAGTAAAAGTTTAAAATTGGAAAAAGTAAATTATACTAAGCTGAGGCAGAAGTTGGCAAAACGGACTGGAAACAGCAATTTGAAAGTAAATTAGTATCAGAACAGTGGGGAGTATTCAAGGAGGAGCTAGAAGGAGTTCAGGTTGTACAAAATAGTGGAATCTCCAAACGTAGGCCGTGCATGATAAAGAGCATGCAAAGTGGGACAAGACAAAAGAAAAAGCTTATTTCAGCCTCCGTGAGTTCAAACTGTAGCGAGGCTGTGAGTATAGAACATGCTGCTGTGAAGTTAAAAAGGTAACAAGGTATTAAAAAATATTGAACGTCTGCATTTGACATTCTCTGTTAGCTTTTTGTCATTTTAACTGTGTTAAATTATTGGTGCCAAAAATCTAATAGTGTGTCATGAGCTTCATTTTAACATTGTTCATTGCAGTACCTCACCTAACCAAACTGATGGAACATCTCCTCTCAGAGTCAAGGTCACACCCAACTTTGACTTCAGTCTTTCCTTGCACTACAATACTGCATGAAGTCTTCACCATAGCGGCCCCACCCACAAGGATCCACAAGACCTCTGGACTACTGCCACTAGTCCCTGGGCAACCGACAATACCTATAGCATCATGGTAGCCTTCAGGAGGCTGCCACCATCCCAGGGCATGGTAGAACAGGCCCACGTCCAACAGGGCAACTATCACCTTCGAGCCCAACACCAGCCCCTCCCCATCTCCCCTGGCAATTGGGGTGCCTGCCACAACTGAACTCAATAGCCCTACCTCCTTCCCCAGAACAGAAGCTGGAACAGCAGGAAGCCCACAGCAGACTACGGTCCGCAGGCAGTGGAACAGGCTACGAATCACTAAAAAGAAATGTGATAACTAAGGAAAGAACAGGGCCAATTAGAGATCAGGATAAGTCATTTGTTGTGGAGACTGAAGTCACTGACATGATTTTTATGAATACTTTGCACCTGTCTCTACACAAGTGAGGAGACAATACAGATATTCTAGCTCAGGTGGAGAAAGGTGCTACATTTGATAATAAACACATGGGGAGTGAGGAAATGTTGAAGGGCGTTATCATCTTTGGAAGCATGAAAGCGGTGAAAGGTACTCCATGGTGTTTTGGTTACTGGAAAATTGGACAAAGTCTAAGGGCCAGAGCGAGCATCAGTTGTAAGAATCTACTTCTAACCCTCCGTCCGTTCCCTGCCCTTTCATTGCAAAGAATCCAAAACTTCCCATTGGCTGCTCTGGATATGCAGTTAGCCATGATAAATGCGGGGTTACTGGGATAGGGTAGAAGTTGGGTCTGGCTGGGATGCTCTTCTGAGAATTGGCACAGACTCAATGAGCCAAATGATCTCTTTCCACTCTATTCTATGAATATTATGGACACGTCTCTGCACATTTACAATGACTCTCTGACACCAAAACCAAATTTCCTTTGCTGAAAACAAATCAGAATATCTATAACCATTTGAAAGTAACAAATAAGCACCAGATAAAACCACCAACATTAACAAACCAAAGGAAAGGAAATGAAAATTCTATCATTTGACCTAAGAAGGAAATAATTATTCTACCTAAACAGAATGATGAACGTGAGATGAAACAAGCACCTTTCTGCCTTTGTTAATAGAACAAAGCTATAAAGTACTATTGAAGTATTGTAAAGACTGAAAAAATATGAAATATGAAACAGAGAAGTTACAAAAGGTGAAGACCCAGATGTGTTCATCCAGCCCCACACCTTGTTATCTCGGATTCTCCAGCATCTGCAGTACCTTTTATCTCTGAAGACCCAGATCTGCAGCTTTACTCAAGACTGCAATGTTTAAAAAAATCCATGCAGAACTTGATTATTACTGGCAAGGAAGATGTGTTGTCAACCTTCTGTTTTGCATGATTAGGATAAATGAAAGAATGCCAAATTTCAAATGATCACAACAATTTATATGAGAAAGCTAACTACCGAGGCTCGAAATTCTGTGATTCAAAAATGTGCAAAGCTTGAACACATGCCTTTTATTTCAGACAACAGGCCCTTGTATATGAACGTATGTTGCTATTAGCAAGCATAAAAGAACAATGTTACAAACTTGAATGATTATCTTAGACTGGTTGTTGGCATAACTGTTTGTGCACTCAGGATTGTGTTGTTCAATCTCAAAATCACATCTAACAGTAGATGTTTATTCAGTTTTGCATGTACAGGCTGGTTGAGTACAATTCGTACCCTGCCTGTTATAACAACCAAAGGAATGTGTCTTTTGATTTGATCATCCATTAACTGGGACTTCGAGCCTATGTAGCTGGGATCATACTGGTGCTGAAACTCTCATACAACACTGGTCAATTGTGCAGCATCATTTTGGACTTGCAGTTGAATCCTGTTTGTGAAGAACACCACTCTGCTAGCCACTTCACAGTAACAGTGTGAGATGGTTTGCTTAGCCCGTTGTTCAATTTTTGAAATACCTTGTCTTTCCAGCATTATTTGGGGTAGATTGGGCACATTTGAAGTCTTTATTTGGCCCATTTGTGAGTTTGCACAATAGACAGCAGAAAAGTGATCTGACCAGGACAGCCACTGTCTTGCAATCTATTTCTGCAACCAGCTTGCAAGACTGTTTAGAAGACAAATCCTATAGCATGCAAATCACAACCCATATAGAACTAGAGAAGATACTTTGTGGACACAGCGATAGTAGATTTCTCAACTCGCATGTCGAGGAAAAGGAGCATGCTAAACTGCTCCATTTCAAAATGCGAGTGTGGGATACACAGTGTATAAGGTGCACCCTTTTTGAATTACCTACAGCTGTAGGAGCCTGTTGTTCCCTGTACTTTCACTATGGCAACGTCTTGGCTAATCAAAGTCAATGAGTAAATGAAATAACACTCTTTCTTCCTCTAATATCAATTGTCGTGCATCTTTGAAATTTGTCACTCTCATTTGCCCTGGCGAAGACTAAATGAAAAGTTTCGGAAACACATTCCTCTTTCTTAAGGTACTTCAAATAAAGCACAAATGAAGAATCAGGAAATTCTCTGTAGTCTGCTACCCACCTTGAAGTCAGAAGTCACAACACCAGGTAACAGTCCAACAGGTTTATTTGAAATCACATGCTTTCAGAGCACCGCCCCTTTGTCAGGTGAATTGAGAGAGAAGAGCTCACAGACATTGAATTTATTTGCAGAGAGATCAAAAGATCATACACCTGATGTGAGTGGAGTGTCGAATAATAAGTCTCTGCAGGTAATCAAGGGTGTTAGATGGTGAGGGTAAAGTGTCAACAGTTGAATAACAAGCAAAGGGATGACCTATAATCTGATTAAATGAGGCAGAGACACAATTGCAAAAAATTAAAATGGAAGCTGGTGCTGGAGACAAACTAAATGGCTGGATTAACATGATGGGTGTAAGAATCGCATGCTGACAATCTGACCAAAGTAATAAGTAATACAAAACTATGCAAACTAATTAAGTTGGAGAGATCATAACAATTTATCAAAGTGATGCTGTCAAAACAGGACAGTAAGGAAGATATTACAGATAAAGAACAGTGTGGTGGAGTCACATGTAGTGCTACACGAAACCAAGATCATAGTTGAGGCCGTCTTCGTGGGTATAAAACTTGGCTATCAAGTTCTGCTCGACAATTCTGCATTGTTGTGTATCTAGAAGTCCGACTTGGAGGACGCTTACCTAAAGATTGGAGGCTGAATGTCCTTGACCACTGAAGTGTTCCCTGGCTGGGAGGGACCGTTCCTGTCTGACAATTGTCATGTGGTGTCCACTCATCCATTGCCATAGCATCTGCATGGCGTCTCGCCAATATAATATGCCTCGAGGCATCCTTGCTTGCAGCGTATGAGGTAGACAAACATTGGCCGAATCACATGATTATCTGCCATGTACATGGTAGGTGGTGTTCCCACTTGTGATGGTAGTATCCATGTCGATAATCTGTCATGTCTTGCAAAGATTGCCATGGCAGAGTTGCGTGGTGTTGTGGTCGATGTTGTCCTGAAGGCTGGGTAGTTTGCTGCGAATGACGGTCTGTTTAAGCTTTGTCAGTTGTTTGAAGGCGTAGGGATGATCTTGGCGAAATGCTCATTGTCATCAATGACATGTTGAAGGCAGTGAAGAGCATGGCATAGTCTCTCCAACTCCAGGCAAGTACTGGATAATGAAGGGTACTCTATCAGTCGTATCCTGCGTCTGTCTTCTAAGGAGGTTGTTGTGATTTTTCACTGTGGCACACTGGAACTGGCAATCGATGAGTTGAGCATCGTATCCTGTTCTTATGAGAGAGCCCTTCAAAATCTTTAGGTGTCCTTTGCGTTCCTCCTCATCGGAGCAGATCCTGTGTATGGGCAGGGCTTGTCTGTAGGGGATGGCTTCTTTAATATGTTTAGGGTGGAAGCTAGAGAAGTGCAGCATCGTGAGGTTATCTGTGGGCTTGCAGTCGAGTGACATACTGAGGTGTCAGTCCCTGATGGAGATGCGGTGCGTCCAAGAATGACACTGATTCTGAAGAGTAGCCCATGGTATGCCTGATGGTGGGATGAAACATGTTGATATTGCTATGTAGTTGTTTCAGTAATTCCTCGCCATGAGTCCAAAGGAAGAAAATGTCGTCAATGTATCTAGTGAATAGCGTTGGTCAGAAGTCCTGAGCAGCAAAGAAGTCTTGCTTAAACTTGTACATGAAAATGTTGGTCCTCATGGCTGATCTGTGTGTCTGGATGAAGAATTGGCGGTCAAAGGTGAAAACATTGTGGTCGAGGATGAAGCAGATGAGTTTAGGATGGCGTCTGGAAATTGGCAATTGTTATTGAGTAATGAGGCTGTTGTAGCAATGCCATTATCGTGGGAGATGCTGGTGTAGAGCTCCAAAACGTCCATTGTGACAAGGAACATTCCTGGTTTGACTTGTCCATGGGTGTTGATTTTCTGTAAGAAATCTGTAGTGTCAGCCTCAGCCGTGATCTTGGGTTCATGTCAGGCTACATGTCATCCGACCACACTGTTCAGGATCTGTAAAACCTTCCTGGCTGTCCTGTTTTGACACCATCACCTTGATAAATTGTTATAATCTCTCTATCTTAATTAGCTTGTACAGTTTTGGATTACTTATTATTTTGGTTAGACCTTCAGCATGTAATTCTTATACTTGTCATGTTATTCCAGTTGCTTAGTTTGTCTCCAGCACCACCTTATTTTTAATGATCTCGCTACCTCATTTAATTAGATTATAGGTCATCCCTTCACTTGTTATTCAGCTGTTGACACTTTAGTCACACCATTTGATACTGTTGGTCACCCGCAGAGACTTGTTGTTTGACACTCCACTCACACCAGCTGTATAATCTTTTGATCTCTCTGCCTATAAATTCAGTGTCTGTGTGCTCTTCTCTCTCATTTCATCTGACAATGGGACTGCGCCTCGAAAGCTTGTGATTTCAAATAAGCCTGTCGGACCACAACCTGGTGTTATGTGACTTCTGACTTTGTCCACCCCAGTCAAACTTCGTCCACCCCAGTCCAACTTCAGCACCTCCACAACACACCTTGAATCAATTCTTAAGTATCCATACGAAAGGTCATTGAGCTTTGTCTCTCTCTACAAATGCTGCCAGACCTACCAAATATTTCCAACACATTGTTTATTTCAAGTATTAATTACTGGAAACATGCTGAATGCCCACTCTGAGCAGTAATGAACCTAATACTGAAATGGTTAAAGTGGGATTACAGAAAGCTGCAACCGCGGGGACAAAATGCTTGGCTACACAAACATATGCAGAGGAAAGAGAATACTGGCAGATGTATACTGTCAAAATCCCTCACAGCACATCACCAAATTCCCAATTTCACTGACATAATTGTTAATGTATTTGAACCTCTAGAGCATTGATTTAATGACTTAGAAAAGTTGTTGAATAAACATTTAAGCTTAAATTCTTTTACAGATATCAAAGCAAGGCATCCCCAAAACAGGCCATGAAGCAATTCACAAACAGTGTGTCGAAAACATCATGATAATTAACTGGGTCAATCCTTCCATTACTTTGGTCTCTACATGAAATGAACAAAAACCTTATGGACATCTGCACTGACTGAGTCCAGTAATACTAACAGTCACAAGATCAGTAGGCTGATCGACAGTGCTAATGGCTGCCAATCTTTATTAATAAAGTTTCACTCTGGTGCACGAGCACACATGAAATAGAACAGCTGTTATAATAGTGTGCTAGATGGGAGGTTCAATAGCAATGTGTAAAGCACGTGATCTTTTCGCAGACCACAGTGGTCTTTGTATTTCGGCTAGCCCTTCCTTATCTATGTTTATATGCACCATTGAGGCTCAGAGCTACATCTTGAGCTTTTCAGTGAAGTGAAATGATAGGCACCAGCAAAATACAAAAGGAAATTCAATTGAACCAGGAGCTAAAAATAAAAAATTACTGGCTTTTCAACCAAATCTTCCTGCACACTACAATCTACAGACAGCTGTCAGAAGCAACAATTTCTTCACTGACTAAGTGGTAACACTCTAACCTTGAAATCAGAAGCTTCAGACCATACTCCATCAACTTGAGCACATAATACAGACAGTACAGTTCAACTGAATGTTCTCAGAAATGCTATCATTTAAGCGAAACATTAAATCAAAACCAGGTGCCTTCTTGCTGGTGGAGATAAAATGGAACACCGATTTTGACCCATGTTCTCTTTAGTATTCATCCCTGATCTGGCTATTTATGTTTGTTTGCTTGGAGCTTACTGTATGCAAACTCACTGCATCATTTTCCTGCATTACAACAGTGACTGCATTTCAAAAGTGCTTAATTTGTCGTAAACCTCTTCAGCACATGTGAGAAGTCAATCCAGGTAAATGGAATTGAAGCCCAAGATTAGCTTGGGTTTTAAAATGAAGCCCATGATCGCACTGAATGATCGATTCCTGAACTTATTTCTTGTATTCTCTGGCAGCAGTGCACAAGAGAGTGTCATACTGGACTCCATTAACTCAGCATCTATGTGGGAAGAGAAACTAAGTTTCCCCAGCATTCTCTGTGTTTGTTTCAGATTTCCAACAGCCACAGTATTTTGCTTTTAATAAGATGTACAACAACACTGCCAACTTCATAGAAGGGTCTATATAAATGAGATTTCCTCCTTCTGCACTTTTCAATTTATGCTAATACTGAAGACCAACGAGCAGGAATAAAATTCTTCTGTGCATTTCATCCAGAGTCAGCTAAAGGCTTGCCATCCTCAGGATCACTTTTTCTATTGATGTTTAAATGGGTTTACAGTCTTGACTCTGAAAGCTGGGTTAATAGAAGCGAACATTTTGTAGCACTGCCCTTATAGTAAATGTGAGTAAAAAGGTCTAAAATATGCCGATTGTCAGTCTCCAAACGTGTAACCAAGTAATCAACCACTTTGAGAGGGGAAGCATCACCCAAGCTCTTTCAGTTTGCTTTGGTTTCCTCCTAAAAATCATTTTCAACTGAACTTTATTTCTAATTCTCAGCATGTCTATGTTTGCTTTTAATTGGGAATCCCCTAACTGTGCTTCGGCAAACTTTTCTCTCGAGCATCCAGTGAATGAGTGGAGCACAGAGTTCTCTGTAAAATTTAGAAAGCACTGCTCAATCTTAGCATGTTCCAATATAAAAACCGTGGTCAGGAAACAAAAGCTATCTGTGTGTTCCCACTATCAGTAAGTTCAGAGGTAAGTGGAGAATAGTTACTAAGTGAACTAGCAAAGGAATAATCTTTTTGAGTGGAAAGGGGTCTATAACTGTCACTGCAAATGCTTCAGCTATATACAGAATGGTATCCTTGGCACCCAGAAATCAATCTTCAGACTACGACATTTTGATTTCTGTTCCTCGTACTGAAGTCACAAAAATAGATTGGTAGCAGAATGTTTTATAACTATTTTCAGCAACTCTTCCTGCACACTGTACTGTGCAGTAAAAGCTCACTCAGCCCGTGTGCAACACTGCACAGAATGATCAATTCCACTGTTCAATACTAACAATTCAAAATTGTACTACTGCAATCACATGATCACTGGCCTCAATGTACTGTCCTCCATCCCTTTCCTATTTATCTTGTCCATTACATCATTAATTTCTACTCCTTCTAAACAGCTCTATCCTGGTCTCTTCGCTCTCCTCTTCAGCCATTGCATTTGTCAATCAACTAACGCTATGCTAAACCTTTACAAGTTTCGAAGTGACCGAGAAAGGCAGTTAGCTGCTAAAATGCAGAAATTTAACAAAGCCAACTACATTATTAGAATACCAAATGTGGCCACAGTAGGGACTGGGGGTACAGGAAATATGTGATTGCTCCCTTCTCTTCTTTCTAAGTCTTACAAAGAGAACGCCATTCAGCTCATCTGCTTTGTAACCCAGGTCTGTGAAGCACTCAAGTTAGTTCTATTCCTGTTCGATCTCCCAACTCTTCAACAGCTTATCAAATCTCATTTTAAAATTGTTAACTGTTCCTGCTTCTACTACCTTCATGGGCAGCCATCTCCAAGTCATAATCACTGTGTAAGAAGTTCTTCCCGTATTCTCCCTTGCGTCTCTTGCCAAAAATCTTAAATTTGTGTCCCCTAGCCCCTGTATCTAATGACTGCCTTATTCAAATCTGTCATAATCTTGTATGTCTCAATCAAATCAAGTTTCTTTTGCTCCAAAGCATACAACCACAGCTTCTCCAATCTAATCTAAAACCCCCAGATTAACTATTGGCATTCTCATTCCTTGAGCCATTTTGTTTCACTGTTAGCGTCACCATTTTTTGCCTCATGCTTGAAATTACTCTTTGTCAAATTTTACTTGCCATTATTATTTTCTGTCTTTTTTGTCTTCATTCCTGGGTAGTGTTATGGCAAAAGGTTTGACTTTAGTCTCTGTTAAAACGTTACTTCCTGCATTTGGGTTCTTTGCTCAATACTAGCCATTTATACAAGTGCTGTGTATTAAATTCAACATTAAGAATTGGGCATTGGGACATTCCACTTGAAAGAGAGTGGATCTAATTTTGGTTGAAGTCACGGATGAGGGTATTTTAAAGTGAGAGTTTTGTCTTAGGTCCAGAAACAGGTCAGAGTTTGGGGGGTGATAAGGATTGGGGATACACTTATGATCCAAGGTACAAGTTAAGGTTTCAGCATTTTGCATATCCTAAGAAATAATAAAGATCAAAATGAAAAAGTGAGAGAAACAGGCTGAAGAATGGCATATGAAGAAACAAACACGGCAGACTTGAAGCGCCAACTCGTAAGTTTCTATGTTGTACTGTTCGATTACTACATTCCACTAAAGTAGTGCATCTCCAAATCTTCACTATTCTACGATTGCCAGTCCATCCCTTTCATCTTACAGCTGCAACCTTCCTTCCTTGAAATACACAAGTATAACAAGAATAAGTTATGCGTCCCTCTCATATAGGAATATTTAGTTTAATGTAGCACTTTTCATTATCATCTGAATTCTCAAATCACTGTAAAAAACTGTATAAATCACTGGAGATCTTCAGGAAGTGTAGTCACTGTTGTAATGGAGGAAATATTACAGAATCACATATCACAGGAGTTATTTGGCCACCATGCCTGTGCTAGTCCTTTAAACAGCAATCCAATTAGTCATAGTAGTCTTTCCCAACAGCCTCACAAATCATGTTAAAATTATGCACATACAATTGGTGGCTATGTTTAATAATCTTAAAGAATAAGATGTCCTCAGCGTTTATAACTCGGGACAGAAAGTGCCTCAAGACCTGTGCTCCAACAACTACCAAGGAAAAGACACAGGAACCAAGAATCAGAAAATCTTGTATCTGACGGTACAGCTATCATGAAGGAAACTGTAGAAGTTATTAAGAGAGAAGATACACTAATCCACTCCTAAAATCAGAAGCATTTGCCATGCTCCTGTTAACTTAATCTCTCATGGGATGGACAAGGTAATGGGAGAACATTTTTTCTCTGAAAAGGTTACAAATTCTATCAAAGGCTAGATCAGCTTCTCTTTACAGTTCAAAGTGGGTGTTAGTAAATGACTCTTGGGATCATTCAGGGCAACGTCCTGGATGTCCAGTAGTGAGCTCAGAACATTCAGGCACTTTTCACTCTCAACAGCTGGTCTTTACCTTCCAGAAACTGTTGATTGCTACAATTATAAAACAGAAGTTTCAGTTATGTGGTACTCTTCTACTTGCACAAAGAACATAAGAGTTAGCAAATTATACATGGCTTACTGTTAAAAAAGACACTGCATACTCAAGGCTGCTTACTTAGTGTGTTTTTACGTTGTCTTGATTTGAGTTTCGTATGGATGGAATGATCTACATTTTAGTTTACTTTTCCTAGCATGGATTCCAAACTAAAATTCTTTGCCGTTATCTTTAAACTGTCTCTCTCGCAGGAAATGACCAGCATGTATCTAAGGCCCAGAGACATGGAACAGTCATCGTAGCAGATTAGGCAGAAATATTAAAACAAATATACAATACACCCTGATCCAGGTAGCAGTAAAATCCTAAACAAACATTGCCTTGCTGAAAGCAGAATTGAACACATTAAGGAATTTGCCAACGCCCTTTTTTTAAAATCTAAAGAGAGATTATGAAAAACAACACCAGTAGGCATGGATACTGGTTAAATTGCAAGGGCACATATTCTCAAAGCTGGAAATAGTTTTGCATAGTTTGAATTCTCTTTAAATTTAAAGTGATATTCCTCACCAGATACCAAATCAAGTTATTACACTTCACAATTCAAATAAAGATCAATTGAAGGAGGGTCTAGGCCCGAAACGTCAGCCTTCCTGCTCCTCTGATGCTGCTTGGTCTGCTGTGTTCATCCAGCTCTACACCTTGTTATCTAATATCAATTGAATTATTGTTTTCTGCAGTTCAAGTGGACAATTACTGAAGTGAATAATTATTTCAATCTCTATTTCTCATGATATATGTAGAGTCATAGAGGTGTACAGCATGGAAACAGACCCTTCGGTCCAACTCGTCCATGCCGACCAGATATCCTAAATTAATCTAGTCCCATTTGCCAGCCCATATCACTCTAAACCCTTCCTATTCATATACCCTACCAGATGCCTTTTAAGTGTTGTAATTGTACCAGCCTCCACCACTTCCTCTTGCAGCTCATTCCAGACACGCACCACCCTCTGCTTGAAAAGTTGCCCCTTAAGTCTCTTCTAAATCTTGCCCCCTCACCTTAAACTTATGCCCTCTACTTTGTCACTAAAATTAAAAATGTAAAATTAAATCTCTAGTCTCTATCAGCCTATGAAGAATTAACATTGTTATTCCAGTGGACAAACAACCAAATCATGACTATGTCCCTATAACATCATGAGCAACAGAACATAATTCCATACAAAACCAGCAATCAAATTTATCATTAGTCACCATATCCCACGTGAAAGGTTAATGAGATAATATTTGCCCCATGTCCCCACAGATCCCTGGCACTTTATTTTCCATGCCTCACTCTTGACTGCACATCCTTTTATCATTCTCTTGCCATCATAGAGATTTAACACCTTAGCCTTTGTCTTCACTGTAAATAGCCACATTCCTCATTTCCGGTGCCCCAAAGAACCCCACCCTTGCCCACTGTACTGAAAAGATTCATGATTCCTGTTCTCTAATTCCCACAAACTACAGATAGCTATTCCCAAATCCTATCCCACCTATGCATATCTGGCCGATTCACCTGCTTATATCTTGCAGATTATCTCTGCCCATACCCCATACATCCTTGTGCTCATACCCCACAGATTCCCCATGTCATCAATGCCCATTTCCTGTAAACTTCCAACACCCACACCTCACAAATGCCCTCTGCACCATGCCATACACACCCCCAATGTACATACCCCAAAATATTTTTGCCCATATCCTATATACCCACATGCCTGTACCGCAGATACACCTGCCTATATCCTGAATATGCCTAGTGGTCATCTCTGGAGATCTCTTTGCCCATACCCTGTACAAGCCCAGCGCCTAAACCCTATAAACCATCGGCAGTCCACCCCTCAGAGACCATCATGCGGAGTTAACCAGAACCCCATTCACCATGCCCTGGCGATGGCGGTGATTGAGAAACTTTCTTGCTTGGAGTCCGGTCTCTGGGGACAAAAACAAATCGTTTTAGCTCCAGAGATCCCGAACAAACAGGAAACTTTCCAATCGGCTCTACAAACTTCCAGCGGCTTCGGCCGATGAGGGTAATGTTGGTGGGGGGGGGGGGGCGTGCAGATCGCCCTCTGCCTCTGCCTCTGCCTCTGCCTCTGCCTCTGCCTCACCCCCAGACCACAGCCGCACGCCGGCCTCGTCCTCTCCCGTGTCGCTGGGGCCGAGAGCCGGGGGTCGGCCTGGCCAAACACTGCCAGCCCGGGCTAACTCTCCGGCCTGGCCCGCTGCCGGTAGCCGGGCTGGAGAGGGAGGGAGGGAGGGAGGAGAGCTTTCCCGCTCCGTTGTCGCCGGCCTCACTTACCGAGGTCATCCATGTTCCAACTGCCGAGACACCGCTCCCGCTGCTGCTGAGCCCGGCGCGGTCCGACTGGTAGCAAGATCTCGAGGGGGAGGGGTGGGGAGAAGAGGGGGCGGGGCGCGCGTGAATGGGAGGGGCCCGCAGGAGCGCGCGGGCTGGGTACGTGCACGAGAAACCAGGCAGGGGCGCGAGGTGGGGGGTGGGGGGCGTATGATCATCAACAGTCTTTCCGGGGGCAGGGGGTGGGGATGATGGCGGAGTATGGATATAAGGTGGGGAAGGGAAGGAGATGGATGTGGGTGGGTGATGGATGTGGGAGGAAGGAGATGGATGGATGTGGGGGGGAGGGTGATGGATGTGGGGGGAGGGTGATGGATGTGGGGGGAGGGTGATGGATGTGGGGGGAGGGTGATGGATTGGGGGCGTGGGTGATGGATGTGAGGGGGAGGGTGATGGATGTGGGAGGTATTGATGGATGTTGGGGAATGAAGGGGTTGGATATGGATGGGTGGGTGATGAATGTTGGCGAGAATGATCGATTTGGGAGGTGTTGATGGATGTGTGTACAAAGGGGATGGATATGGGGGGGTGATGGATGTGGGGGTTGGGTGATGGATATAGGAGAAGGTGATGAATGTGGGACAGGATGATGGATATAGGAGATGAATGTGAGGGTAGGGTGATGGATGTGGAGGGACGCAAAGGGATTGGGTATGGGGGAGATGGATGTGGTGGGAGAGGGAGATGAATGTGTGTGGAGAAAGGGATGGATATGATGAGAGGGTGATGGATGTGAAGGGAGGGTGGTAGATGTGGCATGGGGAGATGAATGTGGATGAAGGAGGAGAGGGAAAGGGAATAAGGAGGAGTGGAGTAATGATGGGAATGGGAGGAGAAGGAGGAGGATTTGGCAAAGGAATGGAGGGAAGGAATTGGGACTGGGAAGGAAGGAGGGAATTGGGGGATGGGAGTAAGGAGGGAAATTGGGTAGGAAAAGAGTAGGAAAAAAGGGGGTGGAGAGGAGGGAGTAATGAGTGTTTGAAAGGGAGAAGAAATGGAGGTGGGGAAGTGAGTAATCGATGAAGGGAAGGAGTGGGGATGCAGTGAGATAGAGAAGTGAATGTTAGGGATAGGGACTGAGAAGGAGTGGACAGGCAAAAATATCAGGCTGGGAAGTTGGGAGGAAAGGATGCTGCAAATATTTTGTCTCCATGTAATCAATCCCCTGTGTCCTCCATTTTGTTTTTGTGACGCTATGCCTCCAGACATTTTCCAGTACCTTGGCCAAGGTAAATGGTAAGTTGCTGATAAAAGTCATCAATGTTCAATCACATGGACATCACTGAATGAGCAGAATTCACCTAGATGTAAATTTTTATCGCAAACATTTTCCTGCACAGAAATATCCTCTAACCCATTGCGCTTGTAGGTACTTTTTGATTGTGGCATCCAATTAGTTGCTCTAATCCTTTCTTTCCCCATAACTTTGCAGTTTTCTCCATTTCAGGAACACATGCAATTCCTTTTCGAAGTTAGTCTTGAATCTGTTTCTTCAATTATTTGAGCAGTGCATTCCAGATCACAACAGCTTGCTGTGTTCAAAATTATTCTCCCAATCTCTCCTGGGTTTTTATGGGTTACTTTATATTTTGCCTCTGATTATCAATCCTTCTACCAATGGAAACAATTTCTGCTTATTCATTTTGTCACAACAGCCTCTAAATTTTGAACACTTCTATTGAATCTCCCCTTTGCCTTCTGTGCTCTACATTCAAGATAAATTCAGAGGACATTCCAAGATTTTACCAAGTCTCTGCCAGGAGCTGAGCATCACCATCTCAACTCTGTGTGTCTTTAAAGTTGAACATCTCAAGACCAGGTTTAAAATAGAATTATTTTGTTGTTAATTAGGTTATTACAGTACAAAAGAAAGCAACGTGACCAATTGGAATTAGGCTCAAAGGGATTGAGATCAGCCTGGATAATTCACATAGAGAAAAGCAGTTGATGGGCTCACTCACCAGCTCCTATTTAGTAACGTTTTATGATTTTTTTGCATATGAACAGAAAAGGAGGGGAACATAAAGGAAGTGCCAATGTCTGAATAATGGATAGGGATCAGATGCAGGAAGCTGGCTGGGATTTTCCCACCATAGATGTTGAGTGTCATGACTAATTGTAGCTGCCAACCAGTGCATTGACATTGATAGGATTGAATGTTCTGCTTTTCTAGGTCCAGTTTGTGTTGATCAGCTAATTTACCAAATCAGCCACACAGTAAGTGTCACTGATTATACAGAACCATCTGATATCACAGAAGTAAAAAGCACCATTACAAACATTTGATACTCCAGGAACATGCAGCAGTAATCAATATCACAGGAACACATGCCTAATAGAGAGATGTGGGAACTCATCGAAACACACAGGGGAGTGTGCATTGATAGTGGTAGAATGCTACTTGGACTGGTATAGGTGCAATTCATTTGCAAATCACTGATGCACGCAGCCTAGTAAATGGCAGTGAGTGGTATGTTCAGTAGGCATCATCTGTATGGTTCACAACAACACATGCTAGCCACAGCAATCAAATATAATTCAAGATGCAAAATAATGGAGTGCCCCTTTCATAACCGGGCTTGTTTTTTCTTCAAACTGTAAGCCGTCAACTGCAATTTTTTCCCTCTGTCCGCCTTCACAGTTAGTTATGGTCTAATTCAGGTCTCAGTGATTTATATTTTGGCCATGAGGTCATTGTTTGAATCCAATTCTATCAATTTCTGAAGGCATCAATGCCCTTTGGCACACAAGCCAAAATTGATCGACCTTCGTCGATACTAATATGGAAAACATTTACAAGACAGCATGAGATTAGAAGATTGAAGGGAAGTTTTGTGACTAGTTGCCATGTGTTTCAAGGTATTAAGGAAAACACTCATTATACTTTTATTCCCTGATATGAAAATATGATGGATAAAGAAAGCATTCGCATTTATATAGCCTCTTTAAGAACTTTATGATATTGTAAAGGCTTATTAGCCTTTGAAATACTTTTGAAGTACAATCACTTGAAATAAGACAGTTTGTATTGGACAGCGTCTGACAAGCCTCAATGACACAAACGGTGGGTTTTGGTGATGAGGGTTGAGGTATAAACACTGGGTAAGACACGTGGTGTGGATAGAGATACACAAACCTTTACTTTTCTTTCTATGGTGCTATGGTTTCTGATTCAATGAACTTAGAGGACAGAATTTTAACATCCAATCCAGAATTGGCAATAGTAGCTGGATGTCTTAAGAATGTCCTTCTGGACAGTCTGGCACCTCAGTTTGATCACGTTCCCGTCCTGAGCTATTTCAAGTTAGGGAATCTTAAAATTAGTTTGTGATTGTAGGACAATTGCTAAGGGCCCTTTCTAAGAAGGTGCTATTATGACCCAGTTCTGTCACTAGCAGTGAATCCATCTTTCTGTTCTTAACATAATTAGACATTTTTCACCTATGTAGCCATGGTAGAATGTGTGCCCGTATGACACGCGACCTCGAGGCAGCCAGTAGTACGATGGTTCATATCTTCAGAGAACTGTGTCCAAACGCCGTGAGTGACAGAATTTATTTCCAGATCACATCAAATCACAATATAAACCAGTCATCAATTGTCCCCGGCGACTAATACACTTGATACACTTGGCGGCATTCTCTTCCACTTGGAGGCAGGTCATCACGCATAAATCCTCAGCTTTCTTCCCAGGAGCTATTGTCTGTTTATAAACTACAGCTGCTGCCCCCAAACTATGTTTACAAGAATGTTCGCCTGTGAATAGTTTTCTGGTATTTTGGGTAATATTTAGACGAGCATTACTTCACTATTAAAAGGCATTACTGCTTAGTTTTAGTCATGTTAATTGTACAAGCGGTGGATTTGCTGCTGGTGCGGTGCTCAATTATACCACAGGCGGAACTGCTGTCTAACACACAAAGCAAAAGGCAGACTAGTGCTATAAATGACGCTGGTATAATTGCATCCATTTGTAGACACAACTATCACATTACCACCAGCAAGGCAACACTACCAAATGTGAAAATCCATCTAATGATTTTCATTAAGACCCAACTCGGCGATGTGGCATTTTGTTGGTGGAAGCAATTTAGTAAAGGCACTAAACCCATTTTTGTTGATAAATTGATGTGCGATGTCTTTTATTTTCCACAAACATGGTTTAGTCCCTTTTCCAAATGCCTGCAGGTAAGATAATACCTATTCACTGAAGTGTACACTAGACGCCAAGTAATGAATGAGGGAGAGGTTAGCCGCAAAGATGTTTGCAAATGATGTTTCATTTCTCGCTGCTGAACAGCAACACAGAAGCAAGAACAAAACCAGAAATAGCTGGAAAAGCTCGGCAGGTCTGGCAGCATCTATGGAGAGAAGTCAGAGTTAACATTTCGGGTCCAGTGACCCTTCCTCAGAACACTTGAGCAAGCCGTTGCTTGGTCCTAGCATTATTAGACTTACCTCAGAGCCTTCCCCGACAGATTTGCCCAATCTTTCTTCATTGAAGTATTGTTTAACAAAATGATAATATTCAGCTCAAAATATAAGCAGTGTTTAACATATCGTTGACTTTGGACAAAATGGACTACATTTTAACGTACGAATATGTGGACGGGTTGGGTCTGATGAATTGTTTTAAAACTGCAAAACAACAGTTTCATAACCAAACCCACCTATTTCTGAATTTAATTGGGATTGGAAGTTGGCTAGAGAGCCACCAGGTAAGTTAGATTTTTGTTTTTATCACCATTCAGTTTTTTTTTAAATAATCATTCATGGGACATGGAAGTTGCTGACTGGGCCGGCATTTATTACCCATCCCTAATTGCCCTTGAGAAAGTGGTGGTGAACTGCCTTCTTAAAATGCTGCAGTCCATGTGATTTAGTGACACCCACAGTGTTGCTAGGAAGGGAGTGCCAGGAGTTTACCCAGTGATAATGCCTTTGGTCAACTTGGTTTTCAAAGATCTGGGACAACCAGCAGCTTCATCAAGGTGAGAACCCGCTAGCTGAGGGGCTAAGGGCCTTTACATTCATAACCTGGATTCAAGTTCTGCTCAGTTTTCTGTTCTGATGCCTTCCTTGTGACCTTCTCAATCTAAAACATTATTCCGGAGCCTGCGAACAAAAACACTGGCTGTCCCAAACACACACACATCTTAAACGCAGAGGAGTGTGAATTAGTGCAGGGTAATTTCGACCTCCATTTGTCCAATGATGTGCAGCTTAGGTGGATTGGCCATGCTAAATTGCCCACAGTGTCCAGCAATGTGGCCACGGAAAATGCAGGGTTATGGGGATAGGGTACGGGGGGGTGGGTCTGGGTGCGATGCTCGACAGAGTGTCAGTGTAGACCCAATGGGCTGAATAGCCTGCTTCCACCATAGAGATTCTATGATTTGGAGAAGACAGTCCACCTTAGAAAGCTGCCAGCCAATCCAATTTGTCAGTACCTTTGTAGTCCCAGCAGCACCAGGTGTGAGCGGTGGTCGCTGCTGGACCTACAGCCAGTCACCGAAGGAATGGAGCTGAAGGAGGCCTACCTTCAGGGAAGTCTATGGAACTGGCTGGTAAACCCCGATGAAGGGATTTGGGGGTGTGGGGGGAGGCTGGGTTTGAGAGCCTGGCAGAGAGGGTTAAAGGGTGGGTATGACTTTGGAGGGTATGAGCAGGAATGTTTCCAATGTACTCCCCCACCCTTCCAAGATCACGCATAATTTTGACTTGGAATTATGTTGCCGTTCCTTCACTGTCATGGACTCAAAAACGAGCTTGGAACACTTCCTTTCCAGCATGGATACGGTGACCAACTCAACATATTTGTGGACCCAGCCATGAAAGTATGATATCAATGTTTAGGTTCTATTGCAGCAGTGTCAAAGACATTTAGTGTCAGGGTGCTGCAATGGAAATTCAGACTTCTGACATGCAAGGATAGAATGCTTCCATGCAGACTCAGTCTGCTCTTAACCAGACACAGTTTGTTTCCACTATGACTGTGGAAACAAGTGTCAAAAGGCACTTATAAGTTGACATGACTGTCCTACCGTTAAGATCATAAAATTTCTACGGAGGGGAAGCAGGCCATTTGGTCCATTGAGTCTACACCAACTCTCCAAAGAGCATCCCACTCAGGCCCACGACATCCCTGTAACCCTGGATTTCCCATGGCTAATCCACCTAGCCTATTTATCTCTGGACATTATGGGCAATTTAGCATGGCCAATCCCACTTAATCTGCACATTTTTGGGCTGTGGGAGGAAACCAGAGCACTCAGCAGAAACCCACACAGGCATGGGGAGAATGTGCAAACCCTACAAAGACAGTCGTCTGAGGGTGGAATCAAACGCAGGTTTCTGGCCTTGTTCTGAGGAAGAGTTACGAGTCCTGAGACATTAATTCTGATTTTTCTTCACAGATGCTGCCAGACCTGCTGAGCTTTTCCAGGAAATTCTGTTTTTGTTTCTGTCAGGCAGCAGTGCTAATTACTGTGTCACCGTGCCACCCATAAGATGCTGCTGCAGGGAGAGTGGCAGTGGTTCTGTGGAACATGAACACACTATCCTCCCTCAAGAAGGCAGCATTTGTCCTCCCACCAGTGCCCACTTTGCTAGAGCCCTTGCTATTGCCTGTTAGCCAATCAACTCAGACCAAGCCAGCCGTACCAAGATGACCAGAGCTACTCAATATTGTCAATTAATGCCGTGACCACTGAAAGCTGCCAATGCTGGTGTGATTAAAATCAGGAATGGTTCAGAGTCTAGAGTCAATTGATACCAGATATCCTGCAAGATTGTGGGGCTGGATTAGGGTCAGTATTATAAATTATAGAGATAGGGAGGGATGAGGCCATGCAAAGATATGAAAACATGGATGAGAATTTTAAAACAAAAGTATGTGTTCAGCTGGGAGCCAGTGAGCTGTGGTGTAGTGGGTGAGCTGGCCTTGATTCAAGTTAGGACACAGCAACATATTTTTGGAATAACCTCAAGTTTACAAAGGGCAAAATGCGAAAGATCAGTCAGATGTGGATCAGAATTGTCAAATCTAGAGTCAGAAAAAATGCATAACTGAATTTGGTGTTATTTTCAATCCACTCTACACATCACCAATTATATTAATATCTTTCACATACCTTGTCCTCCCGATTTTATTTCTTCAATAAATTTGAAACCAATCTGGTGGGCACGTCAAAGTTTCCTTTGCAGCATTGCTTTCATGGATCGTAAGCCAAACTTGTCAGGCTCAAGACTGGATGTAGAGAGCATGACATGTCGCAACTCAAGTCATGAAAAAACTGCAGAGTTCTTTGACCTGATGCACGATTTAATACTTGTTTCACATATACCAGGAAATAGGCGAGGCTTGATTTAATACTTGGAGGAGCTCCACCAAAAAGGTGTACCTGAACACTAAGTTTTACTCTTGTAATCTCTATGTAAACAAAAGAGGCAGGAATCAATGGATGACAAATCGATGAGACGTGCTCTTTACTATAGACTATCAATGCTCATCTATAAAGAACAAGAGGAAGATCAGCATAGCTTAAAAAGAAGTGTCACCTTGTACAAATGTACAGAAATTCCTTTGAATGAGTAACTGTATTCATGATTTTAAAAAATAACTAATGGATATAACATATATTAGTTTTCTGGAAATCAATTCTGTACCAGAGATGTTTAATGATGACAAAGGATTTTCAAATTCAGAGAAAATCAAGCACATTGTATTGAGTTAAAAATTGATATGCAATAGGGAGAAGATGAAAACAAAAAGAAAAGGCCCAGTTGACAGGGATATTTGGTCCCATTCTCCAGGTGTCTCTTGTTGGTCACTGTTATTCAGGCCATTCATAAAGTACAGAAGAGTATTTCTAGAATTATATGAATAAATTGTACTATTATGGCATGAGAGAAGTACACAGAGAATGGAGTACTCAAAAAGGAGTGGTTCATTAAAAAGGAAGGACTATTGCTGAAACACTTTAAGTGCATTATACTGAAAACCTTTTTACATGATACATGGCAGAGAAAGAATGAAGATTTGAATGTTAGTTTCAAGTATTCACTGAACACTTCCAGTCAATGCAAAGTCATTGTTAGCAGAATTCTTCCTGTTCTGGAATGTAACTTCGAGGCATTTGATTACAAGTTGAAACAGGCTATTTTAAGCATTTATAACTCCCTGCTGGGACACATTTGGTGTGTTGCGTGCAATTATAGAGGCATTGCCTTCAAACAATATTAATGGATTGGAGATGGTTCAAAGATCAACAAGGTTGATTCTGGGACACAAGGAGAGCGAACAAAGTTGGAGCTGTACTCCCTGCAGAAATTTTTAAAATGGGACATAGATCAGACCTTCAGTGTGCTAAACATTATCTGTTATGTACACACAAGTGGATTACTTCACTAAAACTGTGTTGTAAGATAGCAATATTAATTGAAAAGTGGGCAGTCTAAACTGAGACTACAGACTAGGGATAATATAGTAAAGTAATAGAAGAAACCCAAAGCACAATAAAGTTAATGTAAAGGAAGTAAAGTCAAGACATGATAGTGCAGCTGTGGAAATTGTGGCCTGTTATACATGGACTCTGCTGGAGTCCTAGACAGCCACCTATGCAAAAAAAGTGCCACCAGCAGCAGAGATTTAAGACCTGGGTTTCAAAGTAATGATGGGAGTCACTGTGGCATATCTTCAAGATTCATGAATAACATGATCAGGGAAGTGCACACACTGTGGATTAAGGGTATGGAGGTAGAAAGGGATTGGGTGACCAGCAAGCAGTCCAAGAACAGAACTCCCCTGGGATTCCACACACTAATTAGTTGTCTGGTTTGAAAACTGATGCTTGTTCCTCAAGAGAATGCAGTCAGAGCCACCTTTATGGTACCACCAGCAGATCAGACAGGGATGAGGGGAGGAAGAAGAAAGGAAAAGCAACAGTGATAGAGGTTCGTTAGTTAGGACAACAAACTGAGGTTTCTGTGACAGTAGATGCGATGCCAAAATGATGTGTTTTCTCCTTGGTGCCAGGGTCAAGGATGTTGCAGAGTAGTTTGATTTGATTTATTAGTGTCACATGTACCTAGATACAATGAAAGGTTTTGTTTTGTGTGCAGTACAGACAGTTTATACCATACAAAGGTCACAGAGTGATAAGAGTAGAGTGAGGAATACAAAGTTACAGCTGCAAAAAGGTGTACAAAAGCAAGATTAACATTAGATTTGCAATTTGACGGGTCCATTCAGAAGTCTAATAACATTGGGTTAAAGCTGCTCTTGAACCTGTTAGCACATGCATTTATGCTTTTGTATCTTCTGCCTGATAGAAGAGACTGGAAGAGATTAAAACCAGGGTGGAAGGGGTCTTTTATGATGTTGGCTGCTTTTCTGAGGCAGCGAGAAGAGTGGATGGAGTCCATGGATGGAAGGTTGGCTTGCATGATGGACTGGGCTGTGTTCGCAACTCTCTGTAGTTTTTTAACATCCTTGGCAGAGCAGATGCCATACCAGGATGTAATGCATCTGGATAGAATGCTTTCTATGGTGTATCTGTAAAAGTTGGTGAGAGTCTGTATGGACATCCCAAATGCCCTTAGCCTCCTGAGAAAGAAGTGGCGACGTTGTATCTTCATGACTGTTGCGTCAACATGGGTGGCCCAGGACAGATTGTTGGTGATCATCACTCCTAGGAACTTGATGCTATCGACCCCCTCCACCTCAGCTCCATTATGTAGATGAGGTATGCCGTCCTTGCTTCCTGAAGTTTATGACCAGCTCTTTAGTTTGCTGATGTTGAGGGAGAGGTTTTTATCTTTATACCATACCACCAAGCACTCTATTGCTTTCGTTTGTTCTGTCTCGACTTTGTTTGATATCCAGCCTAGATCGGTGATGTCGTCAGTGAACTTGTAGAAGGGGTTTGGATGAAATTTGGCCACACAGTCATGAGCGTACAGGGACTACAGTAGGAGGCTAAGACACTGTCTTGCAGAGTGCTGGTGTTGAGGATTTTCATGGAGGAGATGCTGTTGCCTATCCTTACTGATTGTGGTCTGTGGTTCAGAAGTCAAGGATCCAGTTGCAGAGGTTGGAGCAGAGACCTAGGTTCCAGAGTTTGGAAATTACTTTGGTTAGGATTATAAAGTTGAAGGCGGAACTGTAGTCAATAAGTAGAAGTGTGGCATAGGTATCCTTGTTATCCAGATGTTCCAGGGGTAAGAATAGGACTAGGGAGACAGCATCTGCTGTGGATCTGTTGTGCTGGTAGGCAAATTGCAATGGATCAAGGTAGGCTGGGAGGCTACAGTTGATATGAGTCATCCACAATACATTTTTCTGGGGAAGCGTGTACAGCCAGAAAACATGGTCCATGTTGGTACCAACGATACAGGTAGGAAGAGGTTTCTGGTCCTGCAATCAGTATTTAGTGAGCTAGGTACAAATTTATCAAAGAACCTCAAATGCAGTAATATCCAGATTACTCCAAGTGCTGCATGTAAGTGAATACAAAAACAGGAGGGTAAGGCAGATGAATGTGTGGTTGAAAAAATGGTCCAGGAGGGAGGGCTTTAGATTTCAGAGATACCGGAACTGGCTCGAGGAAAAATGGCATTTGTACAAGCCGGTGAGTTGCACCTAAATAGAATTGAGTCTGACTTCCTTCCAGATTAGTACTGTTAGAAGGGCTTTAACCTAGCTTGGCAGGGGTATGAGAACCAGATAGGAATACAAGACAAGAATACTTGGGTGCACAAAACACTTGGAGAGATGGATAGCACCTGTATAAAGAACAATAAATTAACAAGTCAAGTCAGTGTGAAGGAAAAAGTAATGAAATCTAAATCAGGGTTATTGTGTACATATGTAAATACAAGGAGGACAGTAAGTAAGAATGGGGAAAGTTCCAGGTGGAGATTGCCATGTGGAAATATGATGTTGTGACAGTGACAGACTCTGGGCTTAAAGAAGGGCAGGGCCAGGTGTGAAGTATTCCTGGGTATATGTTGTTTAGAAAAGATAGAAAAGGAAGGAAAGGAGAAGGCATGACAGTTTGTTAAGGAGAGTGTCGCAGCCCTGGAGAAATACAATGTTTCAAAGGGTTTGAGATCAGGACTAATTTGGCTGGAGCTAAGGAACAAAATGTGAATTCACAGCTTATTATAATCTACAGGTCACCTACTAGTGGGAAGAATGAACAGAAACATACCTGCAGAGAAATTTTGGATAGATGCCAACATTCTAGAGTAGCTTTAATGGGGACTTTTAATACCCAAGTACAGACTGAGATACTAAAGTTATTGGACCTCTCTAACTTCAAATAATGTTGATCTTACTAATGTTGATGTTGCTTTGTGCACCTCCTGTGCAGCTACAAACTTGTATACATCACTCTGCCTAAGCACCCTATGATCTTCATGGCCTTGTTTGCTATGATCTGCCTGTACTGCTCACAAAACAAGGCTTTTCACTGTACTTAGGTACATCTGACTACAATAAATCAAATCAAATAAAAACAATGAGAGATAATAGGTACTGCAGATGCTGGAGAATCCGAGATAACAAGGTGTGGAGCTGGATGAACACAGCAGGCCAAGCAGCATCATAGGAGCAGGAAAGCTTGACCTTTTGGGCCTAGACCCTTCATCAGAAATGGGGAAGGGGAAGAGGGTTCTGAAATAAATAGGGAGAGAGGGGGAGGTGGATAGAAGATGGATAGAGGAGAGGATAGGTGGAGAGGAGACAGACAAGTTAAAGAGGTGGGGATCAAAATCTCCCCTCCCCCAATGGCATCCCAAAACCAGCCCAGCTTGACCCTGCCTCCCTAACCTGTTCTTCCTCTCACCTATCCCCTCCTCCCGCCTCAAGCCGCACCCCCATCTCCTATCTACTAACCTCATCCCGCCCCCTTGACCTGTCCGTCCTCCCTGGACTGACCTATCTCCTCCCTACCTCCCCACCTACACTCACCTTTACTGGCTCCATCCCTGCCTCTTTGACTTGTCTGTCTCCTCTCCACCTATCCTCTCCTCTAACCAAATTCTACCCACCTCCCCCTCTCTCCCTATTTATTTCAGAACCCTCTTCCCCTCCCCCATTTCTGCTGAAGGCTCTTAGCCCGAAACATCAAGCTTTCCTGCTCCTATGATGCTGCTTGGCCTTCTGTGTTCATCCAGCTCCACACCTTAAAAACAATGAGAGCATGTGTTCTGGATTGTGTTCAGGAGTATTTCCTACAGCAGTATGTTTCCAATCCAACAGCGAATGATGCATTGTTAGATCTGGTTCTTGGAAATGAGGTAGATCAAGTAGATTAAGTGTCAATGGAGCAACATTTAAGAGACAGTGGTCATTGTATCATTGGGTTTAAGATGACATTGGTGAACGATAATGGTCAGTCCAGAGCAAGAAAAATCAAATGATGGAGAATCGAACAGAAATGGAGTGAAGCAGGATGGACTGGAATGAAAGGTTGGCAGGACAAACTGTAACTAAGCAGTGGACGACCTTTGAAAAGGAGATGGTTCAGAATCAGTCAAGATATATTCCCTCAAAAGGTAGGACAAAAAATTCAAAGCTCCCTAAAAGATAAAGGCAATAGAAATTAAAATAAAGAAGAAAAAGTATGGTTATGACAAATTACAGAAATCACATACAATTGAGAACAAATACAGAATACAGAAAATTCAGAGAGGAGGGGAAAAAGCCTATTAGAGAAGCAGAGAGGAATTATGGGAAAAGACTGGCAGCCAACATAAAGGTGGATCCCAAAGTTTTCCATGAGTATATCAATAATAAAAAGGTGGTAGAAGGAGGAGTACTGACAACTAGGCACTAAAAAGGGGAGTTACATGTGGAGACAGGGGCCATGGCAAAAGAATTAAATTAATAATTTGTGGCAGTCTCCAACAAGGAAGATGATGCTACCCAGGCCATGAAGGGTTCAATATTGACAAGGACACAGTACTGGATAGACTTACCACCCTCGGGCGACTGTCTATGCGGAGTTTGCACATTCTCCCTGTGTCTGCGTGGGTTACCTCCGGGTGCTCCGGTTTCCTCCCACAGTCCAAAGATGTGCAGGCTAGGTGGATTGGCCATGCTAAATTGCCCATAGTCTTCAGCAATGAGTAGACTAGGTGGGTTGTAGTGGAACAGGTCTGGGTGGGATGCTCTAAGGATTGGTGTGGACTTGTTGGGCCAAAGGGCCTGTTTCCACACTGTAGGGATTCTATGATTCTAAAATTGACAAGGGACTAGGATGCATCCAAGGATGTTGAAAGAAGTGATATTGGAAATTTCAGGCACACTGACCATAATCTTTCAGTCTGCCCTAGGCTCAAGGCAAGTGTCTGAAGACTGGAGGATTGCAAACATCACACAGTTGTTCAAAAACCATCATAGGGCTAAGCCCAGCAAATAAAGACAAGTCAATTTAACTTCAGTAGTGGGGAAGCTTCTAGAAACAATTAATAATTAGTACTCTCATACAAAAAGGTGGGTGGATGAGGAAAAGTTACCATGGATTTCGAAGGGGAAACCATGTTTAACTAGCTTGTTTATTTAACCAGCTGGTAGTGGAGTGGCGGATAGATGGCAGATGAAGCCCAATGCAGAGAAGTTTGAAGCAATGCATTTAGGTCAGAAGAACATGGGAAAACTATATAAAATAAGTGGTACAGTTCTAAAGGGGTGCAGAAACAGAGAGATCTGGGGGTATGTGGGCATAGAACATTGGAATAAAGGAACATGAGTAGACCATTCAGCCCATTGAGCCTGTCCTGCTATTCAATATGGTCATTGCTGATTGGACATCTGAGTGCCTTTTATCCATACCATCCCTATAATTCTGTACACCACTGGCAATCAGAAATCTAATAACCTCCATGTTAAACATACTCGAAGTCTGATCTACCATAGCCCTCTGTGATAAAGAATTTGAAAGGATCACAATCCTCTGAATAAGAGTGAAACTCTCCTCAACTCGGAGCAAAGTGGCATCCCCTTATTTTTTGAATTGTGTCCCTGGTTCTAGATTCTGCAACCAAGGGAAGCATCTTATCAATATCTACCTTGTCGATCCCTTTAAGCATTTAAAGTATCCCTTTAAGATCACAGATTCTTCAAAACTCTAGAGAACACAGGCCCAATTTTTCTAATCTCTCTTCATAGGTCTGTCCTGCCATCCCAGGAACAAGTCTGGTGAACCATTGTTGCACTCTTTTTGTGGCAACAAAGGGACCAAAACTGCACAAAGTACTCCAGATACATCTCACTAAGCTCTTACACAATTGAAGCAAGACTTCAGTACTTCTGGGCAGCATGGTGGCTCAGTGGTTCCAGAATGAGGGGTCATAGTATGAAGATTCAGGTAGACGATTTAGGACGGAGATGAGGAGACATTTCTTCACACAAAGAGTGGCAAGTCTGTGGAACTCATTACCACAGGAAGTAGTTGATGCCAAAACATTGGATGTATTCAAGAGGTGACTAGATATAGCACTTGCGATAATTGGGATCAAAGGTTATGGGGAGAAAGGAGGATTAGGCTATTGAGTTGGACGATCAGCCATGATCGTGGAGAACGGCAGAGCAGGCTTAAAGGGCCAAATGGCCTCCTCTTCTATGTTTCTATGCTGCTTCAAAGTGCCAGGGACATGCATTTGATTCTACCCTTGGGTGACTGTTTGTGTGGAGTTTGCACATTCTCCCCATGTCTACGTGGGGGTGCACCGCTTTCCTCTCATGGTTCAAAGATGTGCAGGTTAGGTGAATAGCCACACTAAATTGCCCACAGTGTCCAGGGATGTGTATGTTAAGTGAATTAATCATGGGATATGCAGGGATGTGCTAGGGAGGTTGATCTGGGTGGAATGCTCTTCAGAAGGTCGGTGTGGACTCGATGGGCCGAATGGCCTGCTCCCACACTGTTGGAATTCTATGATTCTACTCATATCCTCTTGCAATAAAGGCAAAAATTTCATTAGCTTTCCTAATAGCCTGATGCACTTGAGTGTGACTTACTGACACCTGGGTCCTTTTGTACATCTACACTTTATAACCTCTTACCATTTAAGAAACATTCTGTGGATCTGTTGCTCTCACCAAAATGGATAACCTCACGTTTTTCCACATTATATTCCATCTGCCCATGCCATCTGTTTATGCCCATTCTCTAAGCCTGTCCAAATCCTCTTGAAGATACTTAACATCTTCTGTCATCGCAGACTTTCCCACTTACCTTTGTATCATCGGCACATTTCAAAATATTATGTTTGGTCCCCACCTCTAAATTATTGATATGTATTATGAACAAATGAGGCCCAATTATTTATCCTTATGGAACCCACTAGTCACACCTTACCAACATGACAATGACTTATTTATTCTTGTCAGTCATTGATCCATTCCGACATCCCATGTGGTTTAATTTTACCAACCAGCCTCCAGGGGATTTTATTAAAAACTACACCCATTGATTCTCCTTTATCAATTTGCTAGTAACATCTTTAAAACACTCCAAAAGGTTCATGGTTTCTCCTTACCAACCAAGTATCTATTTATCTCATCCTTTATAATAAATTCTATTATTTCCCCCATATTGATGTGAGCCTAATATAGAATTGTAGAATCTCTACAGTGTGGAAACAAGTCACTCGGCCCTCTGAGTCCACACAAACCCTCTGAAGAGCATCCTACCCAGACCCAACCCACTACCCTATCACTGTAACACTGCATTCCCCATGACTAATTCATCTAGACAGTACAGGCAATTTAGCATGACCTGGAGGAAACCCATGCAGAGACAGGAAGAATGTGCAAACTCCACACAGACAGTTGCCTGAGGATGGAATCAAATCCGGACCCCTGGAACTGTGAGGCAACAGTGCTAACCACTGAGCCACCATGCCACGCTGACAGGTCTGTAGTTCCCTGACTTCCCTCTTGTTCCCTTCTTGAACAGTGAGATGATATTTACTACCTTTCAATCCATAGGAGTCACTCCTGAATCTGTAGACTGTTGGAAGGTAGTCATTAATGCATTGACTACCTGTATTCACAGACACCAAAGGTAGCAAGATGGATGAAGAGAGCGGTTAACAAAATATACAGTACCTTCGGCTTTATTATTAGGGACATATGGTACAAGAGCAAGGAGATAATGTTGATCACGTATAAGATACTTGTTAGACTTCAGCTGGAATAATGTGTACAGCTCTGGATGCCACTCTATGGGAAAAATGTTAATGCATTGGAGAGCGTGTAGAAGATATTTATCAGAATGGTTCAGGGAAAGAAATTTAAGTTTTAAGGATAGATCAGAGAAGTTGAAACTGTTCTCTTTGGAGAGAAGAAGGCTAAGAGGAGGTTTGTTAAAAGTTTTCAACATCATGAGACAGTGCATAGTAGGAAAACTGCTTCCATTGTAAAAGGATCATGAACGAGAGGGCACAGATTTAATGTGATTTGCAAAAGAGGCAAATGTGATGAGAGAAGATGCTTTTTCACGAGGGATTCAAATCTGGAATGCACTGCGTGGAAGTGTGCAGGATAAAGGTTTAACAGAGGCATTCAAGAGGGCACCAGATGATTATTTGAACAAAACCAATGTGTAAAGGAATGTGGAAGAGGAAGGAGAATGGTACTAAGTCACGATGCTCATTTGGACAGGTGGAGCAGATAGGATGGACTGAATACACTCCTTCTCTGCTGTCACACATCTGATACTTAACCAATATACATGCACACAAACATATTTCCAACTGGTCTTGTAAAATTCAGAGTAGAATCTCAATCTAAGGTCCCCTTCTTGCTCAGTCCAGGGACACTGTTGGCAATTGCAGCTCTCTTGCTGCTGAACTGACCGATGATTAGCCTTGACTAAGAATTTTGGACCATTTTTGTGACTCATGGGGTACTTACCCACTCAAGTCATTGTGGAGCCATAGAAACCCTTTTAATAAAAAACATAGGGAAAGTAGCACCAACAGTTTTAACCTACGGCTGTTGTAATGTGACCCATTTGGAATGTGAACTGATACGACTGGTGAGGGGCTTTGTACATTGTCAGTGATGAATAACCAGGGTTCGATGTACTGATATAATCTGACACTGATCTCCTGAGGGCATCTGAGATAATTTTGTGAAAGTCATTATCAGCCACTGCAATTGTACCTCACCATGAATTGCAACTGCTGTCTGCTTTGACACTAACCCTGACCCCATCCGTCACGCAATCATGAATAAAAGATTCTACATGGGCAAAATAGCTGCACTGAGGAACTTTGCCCTGAATAATTATTCTGATGTCTGTCAACAGTTAATGATCTTGTGGTTTTTGCAGTAACTTTACAGCTAATGCAAATCACAAATTCCTGAACAATAAACTATGCAAAAATCTTAGTGCCCTTGATTTACCGAGCATGCCTTTAAGGGTTCAAAACTTCAGGTTTTTGATCAGTATTCACGCTATCAAAATGTGCCTGGCTCAACATGAAATAATTATGTCCGAGACGATGTTGGGTACCTGGCTGGATGCAGGCTCAGTGCTCTCTTCCAATAGCTCGACACATCAACATTTCCACGGTTCTGAAGACTAATAAACTCCAAGGTTGCCAATGGGATTTGCCACTGCACGGGGTTTATAAAATATGTGAACCAATATAAGTCCCTAGTCCATTCCTCAACCACCAACACCTCCACCCCCTTCCAACAGCACCTTCCCATGTAACCACAGAAGGTGCAAGTCCTGTCCGTTCACCTCCTCCCTGCTCACTATCCAAGGGCATAGACAGTCTTTCCAGGTGAAACAACATTTCACCTGTACCTCCTGCAATCTTGTGTATTGCATTCACTGCACCCTACGTGGCCTACTCTACATTGGAGAAACCAAATGCAGACTGGATGACTGCTTTGCGGAATACCTCCAGTCTGTGTGCAAGCATAACCCCAACTTTCCAGTAGCCAGTCATTTTAACACAGCATCTTGCCCACATGCCCACTTGTCTGTCCTCAACATGCTGCAATGTTCCAGCAAATCACTGTGGAAACTGGAGGAACAACATCTCAACTTCAGACTAGGCACTTTAAACCTCTGGACTTAATATTGAGTTCAGCACCTTCAGATTGTGAACCCACTCCCATTTTTCCCCTTTCTTTTAGCTTTACTTGTTGCATTCTCTGTCACCATGTCCTTTCTCCCCCTCTCCCCACTCAAGCAGAACTGTCTGTTCTTTCCTGTGTGACAGTTGGACACATCATTGTCCTGTCATTCTCACCTTCCAATCACTTAATTTGCACTATCAATAGCCTTTCTCCCCCTGCCACCTCCACACTTCATCTAGACTCGAAACACTACCCTGCTCTCTCTCCATGGATGCTGCCTGCCCCATTGTGATTTCGAGCACTTTTTGTTTCCAGTTCTGGATCAACATGAGATTACCTCCTCCAGCAAGTTGCAACAAGTTTCATTCCAGAGTCAGCACAGGCCCTGTTTCCAGATTTAATGTCAATGGAGAATCTTAAATTGCATTGTTGCAAAATAAATACCCCTTTAAAAGCTGTCCTGAGGCAGTTTATTACCTTATCAAAAAGCTGGTTTGATACTAATTTTTTTTTTCATTATCTCCTGACCCAAGATGTCAGTCTTTGATCCTATTATTGGCACACATTTCCTAATTAGCCTGTGTAGCTTGCACTACTAAAATGCAGAAGGAACTGAAAGTGTGGAATATCACTAACACAACTAAGGAGGTGTAATTATCAAAGACAAATGCTGCCTTTTACATTGCTGGTCATTACTAGTTATCCATTACTAGTTGTTATTTATAGATGAATTGTACTCAAGAATGCCCACACCATTGCTCCTAAACTGAGAGAGGAATGACCTAGAGGAGGAAAGATTTGTCCTTGACCAATGTCGGTTATGTATAAAAGGCGCTGAGTGGCTTCCAGTGCTCCATTTCAAAATGGGGTCAGTTCAGAACATTTGAGGTAAATGCAAGGAGACAAGCTGCTCTCTGGGACAAAAGCTCCAAAAATATTCGACAAACATCTGCAATTGATTTTCAGATTTGCTAAGCACTACATTGCCATCTGGTGGCTAAGGTGATACAGAAGAAACAGGAATAAGGCCATTCAGCCGCTCCAGCTGGCCCTGACATTCAAGAAGATCATGGATGATCTGCCCCAGGCCTCAACTCCTCTTTCATGCCAGCCCCTCACAGCCCTCAACTCCTCTTTCATGCCAGCCCCTCACAGCCCTCAACTCCTTGATGTTTCAAAAATCTAAGCACTGGTTAGCAAGGTTAGATCACATGGAATAGAGGGAGAACTAGCCATTTGGACACAGAACTGGCTCCAAGGTAGAAGACAGAGGGTGGTGGTGGAGGGTTGCTTTTCAGACTGGGGGCCTGTGACCAGCGGTGTGCTACAAGGATCACTGCTTTTCATCATTTATATAAATGATTTGGATGTGAACATAGGAAGCGTGGTTAGTAGGTTTGCAGTTGACACCAAAATTGGAGGCAAAGTGGACAGTCAAGAAGGTTACTTCAGAGTACAACAGGATCTTGATCGGATGGTCAATGGACTGCGGAGTGGCAGGTGGAGTTTAATTTAGATAAATGTGAGGGGCTGGGTTTTGAAAAGGCAAATCAGGGCAGGACTTATACACTTAATGGTAAGGTCCTGGGGAGTGTTGCTGATCGAAGAGACCTTAGAATGCGGGTTCATAGGTCCTTGAAAGTGGAGTTGCAGGTAGATAGGATAGTGAAGAAGGCATTTGGTATCCATGCCTTTGTTGGTCAGTGTATTGAGTATAGGAGTTGGGAGGTCATGTTGCGACTGTATAGGACACTGGTTAGGCCACTTTTGAAATATTGCATGCAATTCTGGTCTCCCTGCTATAGGAATGATGTTGTAAAACTTGAAAGCGTTCGGAAAAGATTTACAAGGATGTTGCCAGGGAGAGGCAGAGTAAGCTGGGGGTATTTTCCTTGGAGCATTGAAGGCTGAGGGGTGACTTTATAGAAGTTTATAAAATCATGGGGGGCATGGATAGGGTAAAGAGGCAAGGTCTTTTCCCTGGGGTAGGGAAGTCCAAAACTAAAGGGTTTAAGATAGGTTTAAGGCAAGAGAGGAAAGATTTAAAAGAGACCTAAGGGGCAATGTTTTCATGCAGACAGTGGTGTTTGTATGGAATGAGTTGCCAGAGGAAGTGGTAAGGACTGGTACAATTCCAACGTGTAAAAGGCATCTCGATGGGTATGTGAATAGAAAGGGCTTAGAGGGATATGGGCCAAATTCTGGCAAATGGGACTAGATTTATTCAGGATAGCTGGTTAGCATGGACGAATTGGACCAAAGGGTCTGTTGCCATGCTGTGCATGTCTATGACTCTGTGAACCTCATCTTTAAGTAAGTTCATTGATCTAGTCTTGATAACTGTCTGGGGTAAAGAATTCCAAACATTCACTACCCTCTGGGAGATGAAATTCCGTCCGATCTCAGTGTTAAATGAACGTCTCTTAATTCTGTAACTATGTATCCTAGTACGAGATTCCCCCATAAGAAGAAACAACTTCTCAACGTCTACATTGTTTCAATAAGATTACCCTTCATTCTTCTAAACTCAAATAAGTAAACGACTAACCTACCCATTTTTCTGAAGAAGGGCTCCGACCCAAAACGTCAACTTTCCTGCTCCTCTGATGCTGCCCGGCCTGCTGTGCTTCTCCAGCTCCACACTGTGTTATATCTTATAACCTACCTAGCTGTTTTTGATGTTGATCTTTTCAACCCAGGAATCAGCCTAGTTAATCTCTTTTGAACTGTCTCCAATGCTAGCACATCCTTTCTTAAATACAGGGACCAAAACAATGCACAGTACTCCAGGTGCAGCCTCACCAACACCCTAAACATTTGGGACAAGATTTCCCTATTTGTGAATTCCAGTCCCTTGGCAGTAAAGGCAACAGTTCAATTTTCCATCGTAATTACTTCCTGCACCTGCATGTTAACCTTTTGCATTTCATGTATAACAGCACACAGATCACTCTCAGAGTCTCTCTCTGTTCAAATAATATCTGTCTTTTGATTCTTTTTACCAAAGAGTATGCACCTTACTCTTTCCTACATTAAACTCCATTTGCCACATTCTTGACCACTCACTATCTATATCCACTTGCAAGTTACTTCTGTCCTCATCACAACTTGCCCTCCCACCTATTTTTGTATCATCAACAAACTTGGATACAATGCACTCTGCAGCCTCCCTCTTCAAGCCATACTATAGATAGCACATAATTGACACCCTAGGATTGATCCTTGTTGCACATCACTAGTTACATCTTTCAATCTCTCCCTCAACTTCAGAAAACAAAAGAGCTGGTCATTGACTTCAGGAAGCAAGGTGGAAGGCACACCTCTGTCTACATCAATGGTGCTGAGATGGAGATGGTCAAGAGTGTTCTAGGAGTGACGATCACCAACAATTTGTCCTGGTCCGCCCACATTGATGCTTTGGTCAAGAAAGCACAACAATGCCTCTACTTCCTCAGGAGGCTAAGGAAATTCAGCATGTTTATAAAGACTCTTGCCAATTTTTATAGATGCACCATAGAAAGCATTCTGTCCGGATGCATTTTGGTTTGGTATAGCAACTGCTGTGCCCAGGACCATAAGAAACTACAGAGAGTTGTGAACACAGCCACAGCAAGCCAACCTTCCATCCATTGACTCTATCTACACTTTTCACAACCAACATAATCAAAGACCTCTCCCATCCCAGTTATAAACTCTTTCAACCTCTTCCATTGGGCATAAGATACAAAAGCTTAAGCACACATACCAACAGATTCAGGAACAGCTTCTTTCCCGCTATTAATAGACTTCTGAATGGACCTCTCAAATTTTACATTTAATTTTGATCTCACTCTTGTGCACCTTCTCTGCAGCCATAACATTATATTCCTCACTCTGTTCTGTTGCCCTTTGTATGGTATGATCTACCTGTACTGCACGCAAAACAAAACTTTTCACTGTACCTGGGTACATGTGATAATAATAAATCAAATCGAATCAACCAAAAAAGACCCATTAATGGCAAATCTCCGTCTTCCACGTGTTAACAAATCCCCAATTCATGCCAGTTCATTATCCCAATATCTCAAAGCTTATTTTGTGCAATAATATTTCCTGTTGCACCTTATTAAACATCTGGAAATCTAAATGCGCTTGCTACATCCATCAGTTCCCCTTTTACAACTCCGCTTGTTATTTCTTCAAGGAACAGTAGAAAATTAATCAAGCCTGATTTACCTTTCACAACATAGACAAAAATTGCAGGAGGAACTCAGAAAATAATGCTCATGTTTTGAGTCCAGTGACCCTTCTTCAGAATTAATAGCACCTAGGAAAAGTGGTCTTTATGTTGATGACAATAGCAGGTGGGAGGGAAACAAAGAAGTAGGGAGACAAGGTGATGGATGATATGGAAGAAGAGCAGCTAGATGGATGATAATGGAGACTATGAGTAGGTAAAAAATAGCTTGGCAGTGCTAAAAGCAACCCATGTGATGACAGGGCCTGGGGTGTGGGGCTGGGTAAAAGACATGGAAGTTGGTGTTCAGGCTCTAAAATTGTTGAACTTAATGTTGAGCCCTGAAGGCTGCAAGGTTGTCAAGTGGAAAATGAGACTTTGTACCTTTCAAAAAACCATGTTGCCTCTGTTCGATTGGGTTAAGCTATTCTAAATGTACCTAGTTCTTTCTCAATACCTTACTCTCGCATTTTCCCATGACAAATGTTAGGCTAACACCTGTAGTTTTCTACTTTCTGTCTCCCTCCCTTCTTGAATAGGGACGTCACATTAGGAGCTTGTCAATCTGCTAGAACCCTCCCAGAATTCAGAGAGTTATGGAATATTTCAATCAATGCCTCCACTATCTCCGCAGCACCCCTGGAGATAGGCCATCAGGTCCTGGAGACTTATCTGCCTTGAGTCCCATCAGTTTGTCACATATTTTGTCTCTTGTGAAACTGTTACAAGACTTCTGCTCCCATTAACACTTCGCTTATTTATTATCTTTGGGATGTTTAAAGCATCTTCCACCGTGAAGACCAATGCAAAATGTTGGTTTAAATTTTCAGCCATTTCCCTCTTCCCCAGGCCCATCCTCCAAGGGACCCCAAGCTTTTTATATACCCATAGAAGCTCTTTATGTTTATTTTTGTACGTCTTGCCAATTTACTTTCAGAATTAATCTTTTTTATTAGCTTTACAGTCACCTTCATCCTCTGTTGGTTCCTCAAACATCCCAATCCTCTGACGTACCACTAATTTTGGCACTTTGTATGCCTTAGTTTTTGACTCGATACTGTCCTTGGCCACCTTTATTAACCACAGTGGTTCATCCTTCTCATCAAATTTTCCTTTTTAATCGGAATAATATTTTGCTGAGCATTATGAAATAATAGCTTAAGTGTCTACCATCGCTGATTCACTGACTTTCTGCTTTGTCTATTTTCCCAGGCTGATTTAGACAACTCTTTTTCTGTGCCACTGTAATCACCCTAATTTGAGTTAAGGGGACTGGTTTGAGACCAAAGTTGCTTTCCCTAAAACTGAATTTGAATTTCTACCATGTTGTGATCGTTACCCCAGGGGATCCTTATTAATCCTCATTACACATTACTTGATCTAAAACAGCTGTTCCCTGATAGGTTCTGCAACAAACTACTCTCAAGAACAATCCCCAGTGGACTCTACCAATTCGTCTTCCATGTTGCCCTTGCCAATCTAATTTGTCCAATCAGTAAGCAAATTAACATCGCTCATGACAATAGATGTGTCCTGCTTACACGTCTCCATTATTTCCCAATTTATATTCTGTCTGACAGCGTAGGACATTACACATTGGGGCCTGTAGACAACTCCCACCCTCGACTTATAGAGTCCGAGTTATACAGCACAGAAACAGACCCTTTGGTCCAACTCATCCGTGCCAACCAGATATCCTAAGCTGATCCAGTCCCACCTGCCAGCACTTGGCCAATATCCCTCTAAACCCTTCCTATTCGTGTACCTATCCAGTGTTTTCGATCTTTTCTTTAAAATGTTCCAAAAACAATGCAAAATTTATAAAAACAGTAACTACTGCATCAAGAAAGTGAGGAAATCAGCTCCAGCACTGAAAAACCCTCAAAAAAGAGCAGCGCTGTGGTGATGCAATTTGATCAGAAGTACATTGAAAGACAATATGAAGTAAGAGCTGCAATTCTAAAGGGGGTGCAGGATTTGGGTGTATATGTGCACAGATCATTGAAGGTGGCAGAACAGGTGGAGGGCACAGTTAATACACCATACAGTATCCTCACAAAAAAGAGAAATTGCTAGAAAAACTCAGCAGGTCTGGCAGCATCTGTAAACAGAGTTAACATTTCAGGTCCAGTGTCCTTCCTTCAGAAGGTTAGACCTTTACTGATTAGAGTTTAGAAGAATGAAGGGTGATCTCATTGAAACCCTCAAAATTCTAAAGGCGCTTGACAGGATAGATGTTGAGATAATATTTCCACCCAAAAGGATGTAGGCTGACCATATAAAGTTGATTCATTGCTTGAACAATCAGGGGACAGGGCTTCTCTGCTCTTGGCAAAGTTATAACACATTCCACCTCAGTCCGGATGACAGCTAGCTGCAACTCAATTATTTTTTGCAAGTTAAATTTAGCCCTTACATCTCTTTCTTGATTTCCTTGAACTCAGGAGAGTGAGTTTAAACAGCAGATAAGAGCAAACAGGAACCAACTTGGAAAGTTCCAGCAGAGCTATGTGTTAGAGCAATAAATGAGCAATAATACCGAGCAACCCAAAATTGACATCACTAACAATTGGTTGAGGCTAGCATTGATCTGAAAGCTGTTGCCAACAGCACAAAGTATTCTTCCTCAGACTGATGATAGCATCTCAGATATGGTGGTAGTGATATCTCAATATAACAACATTACCAGAGATACAGGAGTACATTTCCCTTTCTCTGGAATCTATTTTAATTGCCCTGAAACTGTTAATAATTAGTGTGGAACAACAGACATGAACACAGCTTGACTATCGCATTACCTGAGGTGTTAATTACAGTGACGGTATCAGTTTGCAAACATCAGTGGTTATTTTTGTACATTTTTCAGACAGCTCACCACCAAAAACAGTCTCAACCATGCAAAGGAATTGAGTATATATGCTCATTTCATCAGATTGCACCAGAGTACAATAAATAAGTAGTTTAATTGTTTCAAAAATCTTTTCATATTTATACAAACTATGCATTTAATTGTATTAACAATTAACATTGAAACAGATCAGTGACACTTATCTTTGAGAACTTGATGTTTGAGGTTTTGACTGAATGTAGTGATAAAGAAGATGCAAGCATGAAAAGACATCACATTGGAGGGGAGTTGGTGGCACAGTAATAGTGCTACTTGATTAGTAATCCAGAATCCAAGGTTGATGTTCTGGGAACATGGGTTTAAATCCCACCGGAAGTTTGAATTCAGTATAAAATCTGGCTTAAGGGTGACCATATAACTACAGTTGGTTGTCATTAAAAACCCACCAGGTTTCCTTTAAGGACAGAAATTTGTTAACCTTACCTGGTCTGGCCTCTGTGTGACTGCAAACCCACAGCAGTGTGATTAATTCTTAACTGCTATTTGGGCAATTTAGAGATAGGTAATAAATGCTGGCCTAGCTAGTGATATCCACATCCCATTAACTTAAAAAAAAGCTTCTTGGCAAATCTAAGGCAGATAGAGGATGAAGTTCACTTTCTATGAATCTGGAGTTTGGGTGGCAGCTGATTGTTATGCCCATTTGTTTATGTCATCAATGGAAATAAATATCAAGAGGACTGTACAGTGCACAATTAAATCTGCTTCTAACCATTTGGTGTCCCCAGAAAATGTAACATCCCCCACAATATTAAAGATAATATAAACGAACCAACCCTTTGACTTACTGGTAACATTCCAGTTTCTTCATCATAAGGTGAACACAGATGAATGAACATTCAACTTTTGATATTAAAAATTGGACTGATATCCAATGATACCACAGTGTGGAGCTGGAGGAGCACAGCAGGCCAGGCAGCACCAGAGGAGCTGGAAAGCTGACGTTTTGGGTTGGGACCCTTCTTCAGAAATTCATTCAGAATTCAGTCAGAAATCCCATTGCTGAAGAAGATTCCTGACCCAAAACATTAGCTTTCCTGCTCCTCTGATGCTGCCTGGCCTGCTGTGTTCCTCCAGCTCCACACTGTGTTATCTCTCACTCCAGCTTCGGTAGTTCTTACTATCTCTGATATCCAGTGAGGTGGCTGCACATGCACAGGTCCCACAAGGAGAGACTATTCTGGCAGCTGAGCCAGAATAGTTGGTTCAGGCCTCAGTTGGAGATAGCCCTAGTGAATAATGGGTTAAATTGCTACCCATGTATCTACATCTGATGATTGCATCTGATGCCCCTCCTGTTACCTTAGAGGATAGGTTTGGTTCTTGAGACTAGGGCTTGGAACTTATAGAGTCATTCAGCACAGAAACAGAGCCTTTGGTCCAACTTATTCATGCCAACCATGTTTCCCAATTTAAACTAGTCCCACTTATCTGCTTTTGGCCCATTTCCCTCTAAACCTTTCCAATTCATGTACCTCACCAAATATCTTTTAAAGGTTGTAACTGCATCAGATCATGATTAAGGCTGTGAGAAGCCAACTCATCTATTCTTTGCTATTATTGGTTCAATATTGTCAAATGTACAGTTTGAGTACCATTTTTAAAAACAATTCACAAGCCATGGGTATTGTTGCCAGCATTTATTGCTCATCCCTAATTGCCCTTGAAAAGGTAATAGTGAGCTGCCTTATTGAAGTGCTACGGCCAATGAGTGTAAGAACACCCACAATGCTTTAAGGGAGGAATCTCCAGGGTTTTATCCAGTGGCAATGAAGCAATGTCAATCCTGTTCAAAGTCAGGATACTGAGTGGCTCAGAGGGAAACTTGCAGGTGGTCCCAAGTATCTGCTTCCCTTGACCTTCTAGATGGTAGAGGTTGCAGGTTGGGGTGGTGCTATCTTAGGATCTTTGGTGAGTTGCTTCTTGTAGATGGTGCAGAATTCTGCTACTGAGCATCAGTGGTGGAGAGAATGAATATCAAAAGTGGTGAATGGGATGCCAAACAAGCGGTTGCTTTATTATGGATGGTGTTGAGCTTTTCGAGTCCTGTTGGAGATGCACTCATCCAGGCAAGTGGGGAGTATTCCATCATACTCCTGACTTGTGCCTTGTGGATAGGCTTTTGGGAATTAGGAGGTGAGTTACTTGCCACAGTATTTCTAGCCTCTGACTTGCTATGTAGCTACCATATTTATGTAGTGAGTCCAGCTCAGTTTCTAGCCAACAGTAACCCCCCGAATGCTAATAGTGGGGATTAAGTGATGGTAATGCTATTGGACATGAAGGAGAGATGGATGGATTCTTTCTTCTCTGAGATTATCATTGACTGGCACATCTGTGGCATGCATATTACCTGTTACTTATCATCCCAAGCCTGAAGATTTTCCAGGTCTTACTGCATATTTACACAGACAGCTTCAGTGTCTGAGAAGTCACGAGTTGTGCTGAACATTGTGCAATCATTGGTGAACATCCCCACTTCTGACCTTATGATGGAGGGAAAGGATATTAATGAAGCAGCTGAAGATGGCTGGTCCTGGGAGACTACCCTCAGGAATTCCTATAGAGATTCTTGGAGCTGAGATGACTGACCTCCAACAATAACAATTGTCTTCCTATGTATTAGGTGAGAGTCCAACCCACTGGAGAATTTTCACCCATTGACTCCAGTTTTGATAGTGTTTCTTGATGCCACACATGACCAAGTGTGGCCTTGATGTCAATGTAATTCACTCTCACCTCACCTCTGGAATTCAGCTCTTTTCTCATTATTTGGACCAGGGCTGTAATGAGGTCAGAAGCTGAATGGCCCTAGCAGAACTCTAACTGGGAAGATGAGCAGGGTATTGCTGAGCAAGTGCTTCTTGATAACACTGTTGTTGTCACCTTCCTTCCAGGTTGGTAATTGGCCAGATAGGATATTTCTGGGTAATTTTCCATATTGTTGAGTAGATGCCAGTGTTTTAGTGCCTTGGAACAGCTTGCTAGGAGCACGGCTAGTTCAAGAGCATGTCTTCAGTACTATTGCCAGAATGCTGTCCGTGCCCATATCCTTTGCAGAATTCAATGCCTTCAGTCATTTCGTGGTATCACATGGAATGAATTAACTTCGATGAAGCCTGTCATCTGTGATCCTGGGCACTGAGATGGATCATCAACATGGCATTTCTGGCTGAAGACTGGTGCAAATGCTTCAGCTTTACCTGTTGCACTGATGTACTGAGCTCCCTAATCATTGAGGATGGGGGTATTTGTGGACCCTCCTCTTCCAGTGAGTTGTTTAATTGTCCACCACCATTCACGACAGGATGTGGCAGGACTGCAGAGTTTTGACCTAATCTGTTAGCTCTGAAACCATATAGCCCTTCCTATTGCAAGCTGCTTATGCTGTTTGGTATAAGTCCTGTCTTGTAGCTTCAACAGGTTGACACCTAGTTTTTTTTAATGTGCCTACTGCTACTTCTGGCATTCCCTCCTTCACTCTTCACTTTAACCAGGTTTGGTACCCCAGCTTGTTGGTAATGTTAGAATTATGATATGCTGACAGGAATTTGTCTCCACAAGGACTGTGCAGTGGTCACTCTACTAATATTGTTGTGGACTGATGGCATCTACAACAGGTAGCTTGGTGGGGACATGATCAAACGGGGTTTCCCCTTTAGTTGGCTCTCTTGTTGCCTGCTGCAGTACCAGACTAGCAGCCTGGTCAGTGTGGTACCGCAAATCCACTCTTGGTTATAATGTTCTTGCCACCCTCAGTGTTTTAAGTTTAACAAGGGGAGGAGTAATGACTCATCAGTGAGCCAAGAGGTGAGAGGAGTGGTAGGTGGTAATCAGCAAAAGGCTTCCTTCCATGTTTGACTTAATGCCATGTGACTTCATAAGGTCCAAAGTCGGTGTTAAGGGCGGCCAGGGCAACACCCAACTATATACCACTCATCTCTGGTGAGTGCATCCTGCTTGACAGGATCTTCCAACTTTGGCACAAGCCTCTACATGTTCACTAGGGAGGCTTTTCAGGGTCAATAACACTGGGTTTGCTCTTGCCAGTGTTTAGGTGAACAACAGGTAGTCTGTCCAGTCTCATTCTTATACTTTTTGGTGATTTGCTGCAACTAAGTGGCTTGCTAGGTGACATAAAAGACCATTTAAGAATCCATTTAATGCTAGCATTAGCACGAATACTAAGAATGGGGAATTAAATTTAGAAGCTTCCTATTCATATACAAAATGCCACGCTACACACTACAACCATCAATAGAATCATTAGGAGGGCTGGAAATGTCACTTGAAACATTGTTCATACTGAAGATTATTAAGTGGCTCAGTAGGAGATAAATTAACAAATGATTACTGAAATGACCTCTGGAAATGACAGTATTGCTTATGTCCCGCTGTTTAGCAATGAGTCATTGAATGTAATCAGCTGAGGTCTCGCAGCCTACTTTGCACATGTTGTCTTAAAATTCAAAGGCAATCTTTATGCATCACCTCCTTGTTAAAGCACAAAGTATCAATGGATTGCATTGAACTTCCCAGAGGATTTCTTTGGCTGAGATGCAATCTTCAATTTATTACATTATCAACCCCTTCATGATGCCCACCCTATTGTTTCTAGGATAGTATTAGATTCCTATATTGAAGCTGCTGGGCTTTACACTGTGATCAGAATTAAATTCCTTGAACTCTCACACATCCCCTCGGCCTCAAAGCCCCTCTCTTCTCTGCGGCTGTCATTTTGTTTGATTTGCTGAACAGTCATACAAACACTGGCTTGTTTCCCTATTTACTTTCCCCAACGCTGTGCTTCAAAAAATAAAGACAGGAATTCAACTGGGTTCTCGGGTGGGAGATAACGGGAGATCTCTGTGCAACCCGAGCTGCCTGGCCTTCCAGTGAACTGTACCTGTCAGGGAGCCTTCAAATGTCATAAATTAGCCAGCCAAAAATGGCTCACAGAGTGAGGGGATGGGTGGGTGAATGGAAAATGACAGTCTCCTCTGATTAGAAGCTGTTTAAAGAGTGCACTTTACCTTGTCCAGGCAGTAAAATATTGGAACAAAATTGAGAGTCGTTTGAGATTAAAGTACTTACTGATTAATACATATTATTTTGAGGTTATATATTACAGTGAGTGAATGAATGAGGAGCTATCATGCAGCTAAAACCCGTGATTTGGAATGCCTGCACCATGTGGGAACACGGACGTCTCTTCCGTAAGCTGTCACAAAATGTATAAAATGCCAATGAGGCCACCAAAATGACCAAATTACCTGACTGATGTACAAAACAATTTGATGAGCAAAACAATTGATGATTAATAGAGAAATAAGTAATAGTTGTAAAATATTAAGCTTAAACAAGAAAGAGAAAATGTAGAGGATTTATAATTTATGCAATTTAACCTATAACCCTTCAATACGCCAAATACACACACACGCAAATAAGACAGAGAAAAGATAAATGATTTTACACCTAGACTTTCGCTGGAAAATGAATATACAGTGTAAGCAAATTTCCGAAAACTAAAAGTCCAAATCTCAAGGGGGAAGGTTATTTCCTCATAGACCTTTTGACTTTTGCAATGATTATATATGCAGTTGTCTAGACAGTAGTCACTCTTCTACTCGTTGGTTGATAAGGTGAACCTCTGTCTTTTGTGTTTTAATCCTTTTTTTCCTTTCTTGTTTTTGTCATGCATGGAAAGAGGAGGAAAGAGATGGGTACTTTCTGTCTGCAAGCTCTGGAAGTTTCCCTCTGCCTCTGCTGACCTGGCACTTATTGCTTTTAACACTCTGAAGGTCAACTAGTCAGAAACCTGTTGTCAGATAGAATTTCATTAACCTGATTCTCCATGCCACGCAATCTCAAATTCTACTGCTCGCTGCTTTAAAAAGAAACGTTGTGATGAACAGCATGACAATTTCATTCTTTTTAAATTACAGACTGCTTCTGGTATTGTTGTCTGTTTCAGTTCATAGCCCCAGAAACGTGCTCCTACACTGGCCCTAAACCCCAGCTCTTCCTCCGTTACATTGATGACTGTATCGGCGCCGCCTCATGCTCCCACGTGGAGCTCAAACAGTTCATCCACTTCAACAACACCTTCCACCCCAACCTGAAGGTCACCTGGACCATCTCTAACACCTCTCTCACCTTCCTGGACCTCTCTGTCTCCATCTCGGGTAACCACCTAGAAACCGATATCCATTTCAAGCCCACCGACTCCCACAGCTACCTAGAATACACCTCCTCCCACACACCTTCCTGCAAAAATGCCATCCCCTATGCCCAAATCCTTCGCCTCCGCCGCATCTGCTCCCAGGATGAGGCATTCCACTCCCGTACATCTCACATGTCCTCATTCTTCAAGGACCGCAACTTCCCCCCCGCAGTGGTCGAGAACACCCTCGACCATGTCTCTCGCATTTCCCGCAACTCATCCCTCACACCCAATCCCTGCAATAACAACCAAAAAAGAATCCCCCTCGTCCTCACGTACCACCCCACCAACCTCCGGATCCAATGCATCATCCTCCGACACTTCCGCCATTTGCAATCTGACCCCACCACCAAAGACAGTTTTCCCTCCCTATCCTTGTCTGCTTTCCGGAGGGACCACTCTCTCCGTGACTCCCTTGTCCGTTCCACACTCCCCTCCAGCCCCACCACACCTGGCACTTTTCCCTGCAACCGCAGGAATTGCTACACCTGCCCCCACACCACCTCCCTCACCCCAATCCCAGGCCCCAAGAAGACTTTCCACATTAAGCAGATGTTCACCTGCACATCTGCCAATGTGGTACACTGCATCTGCTGTACCCGTTGTGGCCTCCTCTACATCGGGGAAACCAAGCGGCGGCTTGGGGACCGCTTTGCAGAACACCTGCGCTCAGTTCGCAACAAACAACTGCACCTCCCAGTCATGAACCATTTCAACTCCCCCTCCCATTCCTCAGACAACATGTCCATCCTGGGCCTCCTGCAATGCCACAGTGATGCCACCCGAAGGCTGCAGGAACAGCAAATCATATTCAGCCTGGGAACCCTGCAGCCCAATGGTATCAATGTGGATTTCACAAGCTTCAAAATCTCCCTCCCCGACCGCATCCCAAAACCAGCCCACCTCATCCCCGCCTCCCTAACCTGTTTTTCCTCTCACCTATCCCCTCCTCCCACCTCAAGCCCCACCCCCATCTTCTGTCTACTAACCTCATCCCGCCCCCTTGACCTGTCCATCCTCCCTGGACTGACCTATCTCCTCCCTACTTCCCCACCTACACTTACCTTTATTGGCTCCATCCCCGCATCTTTGACTTGTCTGCCTCCTCTCCACCTATCCTCTCCTCTATCCAGCTTCTATCCGCCTCCCCCTCTCTCCCTATTTATTTCAGAACCCTCTTCCCCTCCCCCATTTCTGATGAAGGGTCTAGGCCCGAAACGTCAAGCTTTCCTGCTCCTATGATGCTGCTTGGCCTGCTGTGTTCATCCAGCTCCACACCTTGTTATCTCGCTTAAAACACGTCATGGGTCTTAGGGAACCACGTGTTGGAAACATTTCCAACTGCTTGAGCATGAGTTCCAGATTTGACAGCTCTATGGGCAGCTGGAATCACCACAGAGAATTGAAGAGGCTGAGTGATTCCCAGACTATGTCCCAGGAGGTGATCATCCCACAGGCAGAGTATTCAGGGTAGTAGATGGGTGGCTTATCTGGAACAGCAAGAGGAGACAGGATGAGTAGGAGGCTTCAGAGTGATTGACACAGTCAAACTAATATTCAGCATTGGAGACTGTGAGAGCAAGAACACATTGAAGTGCAATCAGATTTCTGTAACTCTCACTGGAAGGCCCACATGATACTTTGTTGTCAAGTTAAAGACCATTACAATGAGGGTTGAATATTCTACTGGGGGATGGGAATTAGCTAGAAACTATGGTGGATGGCACCACTAAAGATTCAGAGGATAGTTATTGAGGCCCTGAGGCAGACATTCAGGAGGTAGAGAGGAAGTTGAAAAATACGATTTCAAAAAGATAGTAATCTCAGGATTACTCCCAACGACACACACCAATGAGTGAGAGAATGAAGAGGAAGAATTTCCGATCTTGGGGCATTAGGATTAGTTCTGGGGCGGGAGGTATTTATTCAGAAAGGAAGTATGGGACCAATGTCCTCAAGGGGAAATTTACCAGCGTGTTTGGCAAGTATTTAAACTAAGCTGATAAGGAGTGGGCGTCACCATGTAAAAGTAGGAAAGAGGCACAAACAAGGTGAATAAAAGAGGATATTGGATAGAACAAGAGAAGGAAGCAGTTTGATATTAGGTAGCAAACTAAAAAGGATTACAGGAACACCCGAAACGTCAAGTTTTCCTGCTCCTATGATGCTGCTTGGCCTGCTGTGTTCATCCAGCCCCATGCTTGTTACAGGAACACAAAGTTAGGTTTACAATGTACGTATGTAAATATACCAACTGTGATGAATAAAGTTAGTCAGCTACAAACAATAATGGATACAAGGCTTACAAATAATGAGTAGAAGAAAAAAATATAATATACACACAGAGATAACAAAGTGTGGAGCTGCATGAACACAGCAGGCCAAGCAGCATCATAGGAGCAGGAAGGCTTGACGTTTCGGGCCTAGACCCTTCATCAGAAATGGGGGAGGGGAAGAGGGTTCTGAAATAAATAGGGAGAGAGGGGGAGGCGGATAGAGGAGAGGATAAGTGGAGAGGACACAGACAAGTCAAAGACACAGCTGCTGTGTTCATCCAGCACCACACCTTGTTATCTCGGATTCTCCAGCATCTGCAGTACCTATTGTCTCTGATACAATTTTAACCCCACTGCGAAGCCTCTTCTAAGGATGCCTACCCTGAAGAAGTTACCCTCCTCCCTCCGGACAAACCTCAGGGGATCTCTCTTCCACTGCAACTCTCACCTTTACTGGCTCCATCCCCGCCTCTTTGACTTGTCTGTCTCCTCTGCACCTATCCTCTCCTCTATCCATCTTCTATCCGCCTCCCCCTCTCTCCCTATTTATTTCAGAACCCTCTTCCCCTCCCCCATTTCTGAAGAAGGGTCTAGGCCTGAAACGTCAAGCTTTCCTGCTCCTATGATGCTGCTTGGCCTGCTGTGTTCATGCAGCTCCACACCTTGTTATCTCGGATTCTCCAGCATCTGCAGTACCTATTATCTATAATACACACACACACACACACACACACACACACACACACACACACACACACTCGAGAGAGAGAGAGAGAAAGAAGCAAAAGAGAACAAAGTCAGAGAAAGAAGAAAGGGAGAGGGAAAAAAGAGACATAGCGAAGGAGAAAGTAGAGAGAGAAAGAAGAAAAAGAGAGGAAGAAAGAAGCAAGTGAAAGAGAAAGAAAGAAAAAAGAGAATGAAAGAGAAAGAGATAAAAGAAAGAGAGACCAAAGAAAGGGCGAGAGACAGAGAAGAAAGTAGAAAGAAATAGAATAGGGAGAGAGAGATAGAAGAAAGAGAAAGAAAGAGTTAGAGAAGAAAGAGGGAAGGAAGCAAGAGAGAAAGAAGAAACAGGGAGACAAAGAGAGCGAGAAAGAAGGAGAGCGAGAAAGAAGAAAGAGATAGAAAAAAAGGAAGAGAGAGGAAGAGACAGAGTAAGAAAGAGAAAGAAAGAGACTGAAGAAAAGGAGAGACACAAAGAAGAGAAAAGGGAGAAAGAAGAAAGAGAAAGTAAGATCGAGAGATAGAAGAGAAAAAGTAGAAAGAGAGAAAGAGATAAAAGAAAGTTAAAGAGAGAAACAAGTGCGAGGTAAAGAGAGAGAAAGAAGAAAGAGAACAAGAGAGAGAAAGAAGAAAGAGATAGAGAAAGAACAGAGAGAAAGAAGAATGAGAGAAAGAAAGAGATATATAAATGAGAAAGAAGGGAAAGACATAGATGAGAGAGAAAGAGAGAGAGAAAGAAGAACGAGTGAGAGAAAGCAGAATGAGAGAGAGAGAGGACAGAGACAGAGGAAAGGGAAAGAGACAGAAGAAAGGGAGAGGTAGAAGAAAGAGAGATAGAAGAAAGGTATTTAATAGATATGAAATGTTCAGAAATATGGAGAAGGAACAATTGGTGGTGTGAGCCAGTACGGACTGAGGAAGACATGCTGGTATTAGAGAGGGTCTTGTTGAGGGGGCAAGTACAGAATCCATTTAGTTTAAGTTGAGAAACAGAAATGATCACTCAAATGGAGGCATTCTACAAGCTTATATTTAATGAGAAGAGGATCAAACATGCTGATCAATCATTAGAGACACGCAAGACCTGTAGAGTCGCACCATTGGGGATTTCAATTACTTATTATCCATCAGGATTATGTTAAAGAGAAAGCTTAAACGTGCTCAGAACCTCCTTCACTAGTCCTTAGTGCAACTAGAAAGGAGGCTTTGCTGGATCTGGTGCTGGTGAATGAGGTGGCCATTGTGCCTGGAAGAACACTGGGTTAACAGCGGTCATCCTATCATAAGGTTATATTGGATCTTTCCTAGCCTTCCCCATTACTAAAGTATATTGATGACGGCTAACTTCAATAAGATGGGGATCTAGCCAAAGTCTATTGCAGAAGGACACCACTCTGCATCGAGCATGACTGAACAGGAGACTTTCCCATCCTCTGCTATAAGTGTCTTGGAAGGATTTTCAGGTTGATTATCAACCTGTGGCTATGTTATGAAATCATCAAATTCTGCAATGGAACGTGAAGCCGGACCTTCTGGCTTAGAAGCAAGATTCTATCCTGTGTGCTACAACAACTCTGTATTAACAGTTATGGTTAAGTAATTGTCAGGGTGGATCCTACTAAATTTTGACAGAATATTAATAAAAGAGGAGACAATATAGTTAATGGAAAGTGTGAAAATTATTGTACTGTTCTAAAAAAGAGAGGCGATGCTTAGAGTGAATAAGTCATCTGGTCAGATGTCTTGCATCCAGTCCGGTCAGGGAGGCTTGAGTGGAGATAATGCAAACACTTGACATTATTTTCTAATCTTCACTTGATACAGATAATGTGTCAAAAGATTGCAAAAACAGCATGCTTGCTCCAGTAAGACTGTAAAGCCAATCCCAGTAACTGCGTATCAGTGGTGGAAACGATAACATTAACAGGTGTCTGGAGGGATTTACTTAAGGAGATCTAACATGGTCTTGAAAGAGGTAGCGTTTGACCATTCTAATTAATTTCTGGTGAAGTTAATGAAAAAGGGAAATGCAAAGGGTTTTGTCTACATGGATCTTAAGAAAGTGACAAAATGGCACAAAGGTTGATTAATGAAGTTGAAGAGCATGGAATAATATGATCAGGGTCAGCATGGCTTTAAAAAAAAACAAAAAAAAATTGTTGGAGAAACTCAGCAAGTCTAACAGCATCTGTGGGAAGAAAGCAGAGTAAATGTTTTGAGTCCGGTGACTCTTTATCAGAACCAGACTCAAGATAAATTCTAGAACAGCAGCTGAGCTGGAAAGCAACGCCAGTTTTGTGTCCCAGTGGCTATTAAAAATCTTATCCTGAGGGCTCTGAATAAGGTAAGTAATGGAACTGTGTCAAGTACTTATATTCTTTTAAAAGAAAGCAAAAATAATTGAACAATGTGGACATTAAATAATATGCAAGGTATAAAATTATATAAAATGTCACTGCAGAGAATAGGGTAATAATTCTATATTAATATATACAAATAGCAAGAAATAATGATTGGTAGAATATTGGAGAACTGACAGGACTGAGGGAAATCTGTTATGACAATGAGTTGCATCCAAAAAACAAACAGCTAATCCACATTTTGATTTAATTTGTCATCCACACACTGAGGCTATTCTCAACATCCAGGAGAACAGGAGCCGAAGTATTAACTGCGGCAAGTCTTATGGACGTGGAATTACCCACATCTGATCTGCAAGACTTTAAACTGCCTTTACAGGCCATCACCAATTTTCTTGAAAGAGATTATATGATAAACCATGCAGTTACAGTTGCCACTTTCCACAGGTGAAAGTTGCACTGATCAGCATGAAGAACACTTCGCGCAGTGATACCTCATCTTAGCCAAGCATCAATCCCAAAGGTTGTTGAGCAATTGCGCTTTTTTTCATACAAGGGTCTCTGACACATTTACCTGAATTTTACAGGGCTATGTCAAGACCTACAGATCGTCACAATGAATTGTAACTTGAGCTCAATGCTCCAGATGGCGCCACCCTCTCAGTTTCAACCCAATGGGAAATTTCATAAGACTTGTGCTCTTTACCCATCTGCTGTCCTTTTCACTCAAGACAACATAAACATGTACCCTGAGAACATGGTCTGAAGCTTAGCTTCCTTTCCATACAACCCTATCAACAGGAAACACTATTTGTACTTCACACAAATATTGATTAAATCAAAATGGCTTTCTGCAATTTCCAAAAAACGTAACGGCAGAAAGTATCTAAATGTTAGAAGCAAATATTTCCCAACTTTGAAAAAAACATTTTTACACATTTCAAATAAAAGTAACACTTTACCTCCCCGCCAGCAGTAATAAAAAAAAATCACAAACCATATCAGACATGAGTGAAATGAAGTTGGTGCCAGGATGACTGATAATATTATCCAAAAGAAAAAAATGAAAAAGTCTCAAGGTTGTTCATGGCTCAGACGGTTGTCATAGGGAGATAAAGTTTCACTAAAAAGTTTTAAAGTCAAACCCTAACACATCAGGACCAACAAGTAAGTTTTAGCAGAAGGGCTGACTTTGGCACAGTTTGCTCTCCTTTGTATTTGGAAGCTGCTGCAATCAATTATAGGCTTATTTTACTTTTTAAATCCACTGAATTTTGTGAAATTAACAAATGTCAGTACAAGGAACAGAATGTTAATTAATTTAAAATGAATGCATCAGCACTCAGCATTTCCAGGTTAGCTACAGCTGAGGCAGGAAAACTCCCTCCTGGCTACTCCAAGCTCAGAGGAAAAGCCAATATGTGATGTTTTATTCTACTTCCCAATCAAACATTTGGCCTCTCTCAATGAAATAACTAATTTTGTACCAAACCAGTGAAAAGCATAGGTACAGATTCTGAGACGGTTGATTTCTTGGGCAGCAGGAACAGCATTGGTTTTACTGAAACTCACTTTTGATAGGCTTGCATCGAGTTAGTTGCTGGTTGGGGTTGGTTTGCGATATGTGCATTATTGGTAGCATTTGGACAAAACAAATTACAATATCAATAATGATAGTTGTTTATTACAACAAATCCAGAAGCTCATGATAATAAATATAAAACCATACGGAATGATTTTTTTAGCATATCCAGCTACGTTAAACACAGATAGTGTGTGTCCAGGGTAGTATTTCATGGAAATATCATTTTGAATCACTCCTCCAATATTACAATCCCTTCCACCCATTTTCCTGTAACTCAGTTAAATATTAAAAGCAGTTATTTCTAATGAGACAAAAACTTCTAAATTAGTAAAAGATCTGTTCACAATCACCTAAAAATAGATTATGGCCATGAATTCAATTTACCCAACTGTCAGCAGGGACTGACAACAGCTTCGGTCAGAGATCAAACACCGCTCTGGCAGCAACTATGATTTTTGTATGACCTGACTTCCAGTAAAAGGGGTGTGAACAAGAGGGATTCTGGAACGAATGCAGAATCTAAAAGGCTAAAAAATGCAATACTTAATGCTTCTGTGATTCCGTGTTTTAAGTTATATCCACTCTGTAGCTGGGATGACAGCCAGTCAAGCTGCCCTATGTAACAACTAGGCCACATGTCAAGTTGGTCTGGATGTACTCCAACTTTAATTTATCCTCTTCCCAACCCAAATCGATCCACTGTTTGGATCCTCTGAGTATAAGATATCCCGCATCAATACAAAGATCAGTGCTTGCACACGGAACCATTGGCCATTTTTGTTTAAAGAATCAACAAATGTTTGCACTGAGCATCCCAAGACTGCCTCAGGTACAACATAGAATGATGCTCCCTTACTGTGCCAAAAATGTATTCTCCCCAACATCTCCAATGCATTTTTGAAGGTATTTCACTTCCTACCAGAAATTTCCAAATTTTTGCTGCTTAAGATTCAAATCAGCAGAGATTTGTACTCAAGGCATACATATGGACAAAGTTAGGACTATTTAAATTTCTTTCCGTAGCAGACGCTTCCAACTAGAAGGGGAGATTTTCATCTCATCAGTCTGGGTGCAAGCTATTTTTCTCAACAATCAAAAAACTTGCATAAAAGTCACACTTAAAAGTAATTTCTTTATCCTCGTTTTATGTTACATTTTGCTGATCAGCTATTGCACATGACTTTCATCAAATACTCCTCTTAAGAATTTCTGTGACCTCCAAAAGAACCAGTAATGGTTAGCAGTTTCAGCTAAGTTTATGAGAGACCAGATGGTGGCGTCTTTTTAGCATTAGGTTTCATAGCCCTCCAAATATTTTTAAATATTTAATTTTTAAAAATTCAAGTTCAATTTTTTAAAAAATTAAAAGTTTAATTTATTACATTCAAAGCATGGCTGACATTAGCACAACAGAAGAGGAAATATTTGGTGGTTAAAATTTTGATGGTTCTAGCAGTGCACATTATGATGGAAGTTAGGTCCAGTATCCATGTTGCAAACCCACTGGGAATGGACTAGTTAACACTTTAAGACCAGCCTCAGCCAAATAGTCTGCAGAGTTTAAAAATGAACGTGTGCACTTAGAGTTACAGCTCCAGGTTTCGTCTCTTCGTCACTAAGCGGCTCCTTTTTCAGCAGTCGGTTATGCAATTTGTACTGCTTGCCAATACCAAGTTTAGGGAGCCCGCGATTTAGTCCCTCCAGCAGAGCACATGCCTTGCAGAGCTGCTGACTGGAAATGTAACCACAGCGGGTACATGTTCCTTGGGTGGGCATCTTCACGTCCTCCTTTACAGACAGGTTCTCACCAGAGTGAATCACATCCATGATGGCACTGGTCCGGATAGATTCCAAATCTTTCAAGAAAGCACGAGCATAGCCCCTGTACGCGTTAGGGGAATACACACATTCTGTTGAAAAGTAGTCCAGTTTCTTGAAGTAAGCATACAGTACTATCTCTTTCTCATAGGCATATTTCAGTGGCTTGCAGCGCGGGATGGCTCCCTCACTACCTGTGGTAATTGAAGTGCAGCGGCGAAGTCGAGCGATGTCTCCACGTAGGAAGTTCATCAGTACAGTCTCAGCAACATCATCAGCATTGTGACCTGGGAGAAGAGGGGGGAAAAGGAGAATGTCATTAAATTTTACATCCACAGATGCAGGTACATTCACTCATTAGATTGGTCACTGGGCAACATCACAACCAGGAGTCCATATCACCAACAGGGCTCCAAGTTGAGGCCACTCAAACAACACAATCTAATTGGTACAATATAATATTGGCTTTCAATGGTCCTTTCCGGTGTTGTCCCATCCTATAATACTAGGTCTAGATGTACTTATTCTACTGGCTGTCTAAAACAAATCATGCGCCAGCTCTCACCTCCCTGCTATAATGTAATATTAAACTCTTGCTCTCGAGTGCTTCTGGTGCCTTGCCCCATGTCCTCGTAAACTTCACTTCCTGGCCAAAGCCTTTCAATGTCAAGTGGTCAGGCATTCTTCTGCCAAATAAAGGCAAGTTAACATATGGACCTCTTTGTCATCTCACATTCTTAAATATCGGACTCTATAGTAACTGCCCCACTGTCTCTTCAAATCAATTAGTACTTTTTAAAATATGTGCTCCATTCACGAGACTTATTTCATTATATCTCTAATAACATGAATAATGTCTAAACTATTAATACTTAAAGATATTTCTGGTCACACTTGTCAAGACTTCTTTTAGTCTTGTAAAAACCAGTAAATGTAGCACAGAAGTTTTTTTTTGAAAACATTCCCACTTATTCTGTTAACTTTTTAATACTTCTTTGCTTTTTACATTTTCCTTGTGTATGGAGAACAAAACTGCAGATGACAATTTGGGGGTGGTCAGCCTTGGGCAACTGCAGCAAGCCTTCCTTACCATAGTACTTTAACTCCCTTGCAATAAAGGTCAAGATATCATTTACCTACATGTCTTGCAGCACAGTGGTAGTGTTCAATCCTCTGAGCCAAAAGGTCTGGGTTCAAGACCCACCTGAACCAGAGGTCCGTCATAACATGTCTGTAATAGGTTAATTCAAAATATCAACCATTTAACTTCCTAATTGCTTGCCACGTGTTAACTTTGCGTTTGAACACAAAGGCACTCAAATCTCTCTGAATACCAACATTTAACACTTTCTCACAATTAATTTATTCTCCTAGCAAAACAAATAACCTAATTTCACTTCAATTGTCATTTTTTTGCTCACTCACTTTACCTATATTCCTTTGCAAACTCTGTCTTCCTCAGTTGATTTTTCATCCAGCTTTGTGTTGTAAGCAAACCTGGATCCATTACACTGTCCCTTCATCTACAGCAATAACATGAATTGTAAGTAGCTGGGGCACAAACACTGATCTTTGCAATAACCCATCAGTAACAGGTTGCCAAATTGAAAACAATCTGCTATTCCTACTCTTGCTCGTTATTTCATCCTCCATCCATGTTAATAGTGCAAACAGTATGAACCCATATCATATGCAATAAACTATGTCGTATCTTATCAAAGGTCTTTACAAAATCCAAATATACTACACTTGCTAGGGAAGGTTCCCATTTATCCACTTTACTGGTTACATTTTCAAAAATTTAAAACCTAGTTTTGTCAAAAAACTACTTCCATCTTTTAAAATCATGCTGACTTTGCCCAGTCAGATGGTTTTTTGAGTTCCTTATTACATTCCTAACAACGGATTGTAACATTTGCACAACAGTTATCCAGCCTGCAATCTCTGTCCTTCTTCTTTTGACTAACTGTATTACAATTATTACTTTCTAGCCCACCAGAACTGTTTTAGAATCTGGCAAATTGGAGAAATCACAATGTCTTTGGGAACATTTTATCATGTTGAAGGTATAACATAATCACAGGCTATTGTTGCCAAAAACTGTGACTGTTGAATGGTCCAATATAGACTAACAGGGATGTGTATCATCAAGTATCCAAATGATTAGTTTATCATTCTATCATGGGGAACCAGGAAGCAAATGTTATAGAGGCGAAGGGAAAGCAGGGGGCTTATATTAAGCCACTTGACACAATGGCTCAGTGGTTAGCACTGCTGCCTCACAGCACCAGGGACCCAGAATTGATTCCACCCTCCAGTGACTGTCTGTGAGGAGTTCACACATTCTCCTCGTCTGCATGGGTTTCCTCCGGGTGCTCCGGTTTCCTCCCACAGTCCAAAGACGTGCATGATAGGTGGGTTAGCTAAGTTGTCCATAGTGTCCAGAGATGCGCAGGCTAAGTGGATTAACCATGGGAAATGCAAGGTTACGGGTTGGGGTGGGGAGGAGGCAGCGGGGTGGGGTGCTCTTTAGAGGGTCAGTGCGGACTCATCAGACCGAATGGCCTTCTTTCATGCTGTACGGATTCTATGATTCTATGAAACAGTTCCTAGTACTGTACATAATATGATCCATGCAGAAAAGAACAGATCACTTTATAAAGGACTCAGATTACCCAAGATAAATAAAATTACGATTTCTTAAGCACAGAGAAAGGAAAAAAAGCTTTGGTAATATATAAAGTGTGAACTATCCTAAGATACTGACACCCAAATATGGTGATAGAACATCTGTCGAAAATCCCATTATGACAGAAATGAAATGGGCTGACGCAGTGCATCTATTAGATTGATCCTAGTGGACCTTTAGAAGTCAATGTGCCATGCATATAAATTTGAGCCCAAATGAATGTGAAGTCAATGCTGTGTTACCTGTGCAAACCTTGTCTACCTTCAGCATCATAGCACCCCGGTCAAGAGCTTGCCGTCTGAAGACTCCACAGAATGTGCAGTTATTTTTTAAACCAACTTTCTTTACAATCTGATCCATTGTCCAACCATACAGCTCTTCATAGGAAACAATTTTAAGAGGCAGATCATACTGTTGCTGGTTTCTCTTTACTGTCTCTAAAGAGTCATCACGATAACCACTGATTCCTTCATCCACAGAGAGCAGCATCAGATTTAACCCATAATTATAGCGCTCATTTAAGACCTTTAGAACATGAGCCAGAACGGTTGAGTCTTTCCCACCAGAAGCACCAATCCCGACAGTCTCCCCCTTCTGGAACAGCTCAGCAGATATAATTGTCTGATGAACCTCCTCTTCAAAGGCCCAGAAAAAGCACTCTTTACAAAGGGAGTGGCCTGTTTTGGGCCGCCTGAGGACTGCTGGCTTCTTGTCACAGCTGCTGCAAGGAACTGGCATGATGGAGCCGATCTGAAAGAACAAATAAAATGAAATACAAGTCATATTGTTCTACAAAAAAATTCAATATGGCCTGAACATTTGTATAGGTTTGCAGTAAAATGTAACTGCATAACAAAATGTGTCCTTTTGTTATATGCTCTTTTCATTACTAAGACCATTCAAAAATGTTTTAAAAAACATACTACGATTAGCAGGAATTTGAAAAATCCAGACCGGTATTCATTTCATTATTAAACCTCAGAATAGAGAGAAGCACAACGACAAAGCACAATAATTTATCTATCCCTAGAAAGTGATCCACAGGAATTAAGAGCAAAAGGTTTATTCTCTATATTTAGGGACTTCAATTGATTGCGTCAATGTTTAAGAAGCATCTTAATTTAAACTTCCACTTGAAAGATAATACCCAAGGGAAAGCACTCCATTTGTATTGTACTGAAGTAACAGCCTAGATTCTGTGCACACATTTACTAGTGGGGCTAGAAGCAGCAACCTTTTGATACATTACTGTCAAATGCCAAGGTTACTATGTTCAGTGATAACAAGCATGGGGCTGGATGAACACAGCAGGTCAAGCAGCATCATAGGAGCAGGAAAACTTGACGTTTCGGGCCTAAACCCTTCATCAGAAAGGGTTTAGGCCC